>KZ651193.1:1137523-1155587 GCA_001010745.2 Gerris buenoi
CTTTAAGTTTATTAAGAAACGTTTGATCGTACTCAAGTCCTTTAAGTTTATTAAGAAATGTTTGATCGTACTCAAGTTCTTTAAGTTTATTACGAAACGTTTGATCGTACTCAAGTCCTTTAAGTTTATTACGAAACGTTTGATAGTACTCAAGTCCTTAAAGTTTATTAAGAAACGTTTGATCGTACTCAAGTCCTTTAAGTTTATTAAGAAATGTTTGATAGTTTTCAACGTTTCATCGTACTCAAGTTCTTTAAGTTTATTACGAAACGTTAGATCATACCCAAGTTCCTTAAGTTTATTAAGAAACGTTTGATCGTACCCAAGTTCTTTAAGTTTATTAAGAAACGTTTGATCGTACTCACGTTCTTTAAGTTTATTACGAAACTTTTGATCGTACTCAAGTTCTTTAAGTTTATTACGAAACGTTAGATCGTACTCAAGTCCTTTAAGTTTATTACGAAACGTTTGATCGTACTCAAGTCCTTTAAGTTTATTACGAAACGTTTGATAGTACTCAAGTCCTTTAAGTTTATTAAGAAACGTTTGATCGTACTCAAGTCCTTTAAGTTTATTAAGAAACGTTTGATCGTACTCAAGTCCTTTAAGTTTATTACGAAACGTTTGATAGTACTCAAGTCCTTTAAGTTTTTTAAGAAACGTTTGATCGTACTCAAGTCCTTTAAGTTTATTAAGAAATGTTTGATCGTACTCAAGTTCTTTAAGTTTATTACGAAACGTTTGATCGTACTCAAGTCCTTTAAGTTTATTACGAAACGTTTGATAGTACTCAAGTTCTTTAAGTTTATTACGAAACGTTTGATCGTACTCAAGTCCTTTAAGTTTATTAAGAAATGTTTGATCGTACTCAAGTTCTTTAAGTTTATTACGAAACGTTTGATCGTACTCAAGTCCTTTAAGTTTATTACGAAACGTTTGATAGTACTCTAGTTCTTTAAGTTTATTACGAAACGTTAGATCATACCCAAGTTCCTTAAGTTTATTAAAAACGTTTGATCGTACCCAAGTTCTTTAAGTTTATTAAGAAACGTTTGATCGTACCCAAGTTATTTGTTTATTACGAAACGTTTGATCGTATCCAAGTTCCTTAAGTTTATTAGGGAACATTTGTTCCTACCCAAGATAAAATCTTATAAACTTAAGCTTGTTAAAAACTCATTAAAAAAGTATACGTTTATCTGTATTAATACACTATGCATATAAATATCATTTTTAAGATTACGTATACAAATTTTCATGTAATTTTAATGTCATAAGAACATCTTATTACATTTTACTATTTAAAAGTATTTATTAGATTTTTAAACATTTCTAATATTATGTCTGCAAGCAGGTTAAATATTTACCCTAAAATAAAATTTTAAATAAAAACTTCAAATTAATAAATGTTTAAATGTCGACCTAATTCAATTTCAAATTAAAAACGAAATACATAGTATAGATGATACATTCAGTAAAGATGAATCAATTTAAAAACTCTTACTTCTAAAATACTTTTAATATATATCATTAAATTGTGTTACATACAGTTTTGAAATTCTAGTCTTACATTAGTTCTGGTTTAGACCTAAAGTAAATATAATTACTACAGATCACGCAAAGGGGAAAATCATCTTTTAACTTCCTTTTACATTGAACTTGATGAAATTTAAATATCGATGACATTTATTTTTTTATTTTTTTTATTTATTTATTTATTTATTTATTTTATTTTTTTATANCCACGAAGCTATGTGCCAAACAAATTTGCAGACTATTTTTATATTTCATAGTTTTACCAGAAATAGCCTTCAAAGTTGACTACTTTAGTATGTGGTTTTTACAAGAAAAAGTAATTTAACTATAAGTTATTTATTTATTTTATTTTTTTATTTTTAAAGAAGTTACATTAATAATAATTATTTGTATATTTGCTAATATATTCAAGTACGTTCTATTCGGACATTTATCAACAATTTTTATAATGGAAATTATAGTTACTATGTTGATAATTATGCTTAATCTGGATGCGATTTGATTTAATAACATAATATATAAATTTAATGTTAATTAGAGAGTAATGAATGAAGTTTTATTGTAATATTAAGAGTTAGAGATGTGATGATTTGTCTAGTATTATAAGTTAGTGATGCTATTTTAGTGTAGTGTTAAGAGTTGGAGATGCTATGTCTAGTTCAGTATAAAGATAGAGTCTTTCTTAATATAGAGATGAGATGCCAAGTCAAGTGTTAAGACATAGAGATGATATTTTATTGTAGTGTTAAGAGATAGTCTAGTTTAATATATTGGTATCTCTTAGTTCAATTAGGCTTATGTCACAGTGTTAATCCTTTGAATATTAATCCTATTTTATTTTTATTTATTTTTTTTTTTTTTTAAATGTATTATCAGAAAGTTGAACAAAAACATTTTATTGTATGTGGGCACCTATGTGTTTATCTTAAAGGAATTACATAAATTGTATCTCCTCGTAAAAGGAGGGGCCTGGTGGCTCAGAGGCAAGCGCGCTTGCCGTGTGATAACGCAAGATAAGCAGCCTCGAGCAGGGTTAGTAGATGGATAGGTAAACGCTTCTAACCACAGCTCTTGGTTCAATTCCCAGACCAGGCCCCGCTCAATGTCCACCCAGCATTGTTTAAATAAATGGGAAGCTCCTCGAAAGAGTGGCGCCACCAGGTTTCGGCCTGGAAACCATGATGATGACACTCCTGGTTGTAATACAACCAGGAGGGGAGTCTTGGTTACCGACCAAATCTTCACACAAGTGTGAAGATTTCGGTCCCTAACCCGCGTTTGATGTATGGGCCCACCTAAGAGGCCTGAATCTTCGGGTGTAAAAGCCCACCGGAAAAAAAAAAAAAATCTCGTAAATTGATATTTTTTTATTTATTTAACATAAATGATAATTATAAGGTTTATACAGCTGATTGAACGACACCATAATAATGAGTAATTTCAATTACATAATATGCAATGTTAATTACATAATATGTAATGGTCAATTACATAATAAGTAATGGATGATATGGATGCCCTAGACTCTAGACCTGCCAAAGGGCTTATACAACTATTGTATAAGCCCTTTCACAGGCCTAGCTAGGGCCTCCTACCTCCTGAGGCTGTTGCATCAGAGAGTTACTTAGTTACTTTTTTAACAAAGTAGCTTTCATAATGCTTATACTATGCCCAAGAAAAAAAAGTAAAATTAAAAACCTATAAAACGAAAACCTTTTGTTAAAACACACACAAACATCAAATTGTAATTGTAATTAGAAAATCTTAATTTGTTCTCTAAAATTTACGTCATTGAACTTAGTATAGTCATCTTCTGTGGCGGTAAGACCATCTTAGAATTCTGAAAGATTCAGTCGAGTCTAATTTAAATTCATTGGAGAATCATTATACTTTATCTATAATAAATCTATAAGTAAATAATTACTTAATGTTAAAAACTAAACTGGTCAGCTGATTGTTATTAAAATTTTAACAAATAATAAATTTCCGAGTTTATAGCTGCGACTCAACATCAACATGCTTAAATACCGATTTGATCAGTTCATGCTTTCGCCGATAATCTAATGAAACGGTTTAAATCATTAGCTCTTTTAGAGTATCTAAGAGTTTAGATCTTTCTCTTTTTAATCCGGAAGATGTAAAAGACTGTTATTTTTAATTTAATCATCTGCTATTATACCTCTTTTTGTAACAAATCTAAATAAAGATCTAGGTTCTTTTCACCTGTCTTTTTTTATAAAAGGTGAGCGACTCTTTGCGATGCACAATTAAGATAAATAGATAAGTAAACAATAGATTCTAGAGTGTTACATTGGCTTGGTAAATCTCTCACGGACCTTACTTTCCTTCCGACTGTTTGCATTCGCTTGTTTGTTTTTCCTGAATGCATCTTGGTCTCGTGTTTTGCTTTCGATTTTTTTTTTTATACCTCTGTTGCAACTAAAAGGGAAAGGATACGAGATTTTTCTTTTAAAAAATAAACTACATTTTAAATAGTTCTTGTTTACGTTTTTCCTTTAAATTATAGATTTAAGAGTGTTCACTTTATATTTATTTTTACGGCAACACTGTACTACGAGAATTCTTTTATCTTAAGATTTAAGAGTGTCCACTTTATATTTATTTTTACGGCAACCTGTAATACGAGAATTTTTTTTATAATTATAAACAATATTCCATCTATGAAATAGATAATTCTATCTATAAAATAGATGATGTTAAAAAGCTCTTTTATATAATATTTTAATAAATTAACATCCATAAGAAAATCATCTATTGTTTAAAAACTTAATCTTTACACCGCTAATAAAGTTAACACACGTTTTCACGCAGTTACTAATTACTACTTTGTTTACAAGCTGATTCGTTAACCAGTGTTGTTTCTATAAATAACGAAAGAATTGGTTTTTTTATTACACTCGCACGCATTGTTATAATTTATTGATACAGTAAGGCGGTAAACTGTGTTCTTATTAATAATTATAAAGAACAAAGCGTGTGAATCGTGTGAAATATTCTTGTTAAATATGTAATATATGAGTCGTTGATTAATACTGGAATAATTAGAAATAAATAATAAATGTATAAAAAGAATAATTTATTCACTAGCTCGTCACAGATCACTTGGTACTTTTCGGGACATTTAACACAACAAAAATATATTCGTTAAGTTGTATTCATTTAATGAAATTTTTATCTTTAAATTTTATTTTCTGCTACATGACACGATTACTATTTAATTTGTTTAAACAACTTTGTACTCTTAAGGTGGTTTTAGCGATATTTTCATTTTTCTCTTAAATGAAAATATGATGAAAGTGTAATAACATCAATTACTATACTCTTAGAGAGCTTTCCAACGACACGCATCTTTAAGGGTAAATACTATTTTGATTTTTGTACCCCGTACCTACTCCTGAGTACCAAACATTAGATTTTTTTTTTTTTTTTTTTTTTTCACCCATCCAAATTTTTCCTATATCATCATAAGCCAATAATACGCAGATTTCTTTGAAAATTTGCTCATTAAGTCATAGTGCATGACTGGACTTTTATTATTGAAGACAGATTTTTAAAAAATGTTATAAACCGTTAATTTCTTGATTACTTAACGTTTGGCTAAACATTAATATGGGGTACTTAGTTTTTATTCTGTTTTACAATGTGTTGATACACTATTTATATTATGTATTTGTAACAAATAATAATAAAAATAAAGTTAAATATCATAATAATAATTATAAATTATATCGTTTAAAAAATTTAATTTCCGATTTTAAACAATAAGAAAAAAAATAAATGCAGTGTTGCACATATCCAGTGAAAAATACTCTACATATGGCTGTTAATAGACTGTTTCAGTTTCCGCTCCGTTAAACATTCATATAATAATAATGTGCAACCTGCATATTTTTATTCTTTTTTATTATTGTGTTTTACGCATCACAGAATATTGACTAGTGTTTCATTCAGTCAGATTTATAAAAGAATTTCAATAGCATGTCATTTTTTTTATGTGTAATCCAACCATAAAACAATAAAATTTGGCAACATTGTTTCTTAAAAGTATTTTTTCGTTTGATGGTTTTTTTAACTAATATCAGGTATTTAACATTTTTTATCGTTATTTTTAATGATTTTTACACTGTGTTACATCCTTATTTTAAAAATCTAATTTATTCACAGTATATTTTGCGTTACATCCATATTAATAATTACAAAATGCCGTATGGATCCTCCTAAAAATTAATGTGTATCATTGATCAACAATCGTAATCCGTTTTAGTATGTTATATTATATAATATTATTTCTAAAACATATCTAACTCAGATTGTGTTCAGCTTTGTTTGGTTGCGGATAAAAAGTTCGTATATTTAACAAGTTGTTTAGTTCGTATTTAACAAGCTTTTGTTCGTGTTCTTCTCACCAAACCCTTTTATTTGATAACCATATCATGGGCGTGCTAAAACAAGTTAGCCCAAGATGGCGAACTAGTATCTTGGGCTAACCGTCATATTGAATTTAGAATGACGTCACTTAGCTAACCATGCATTGCCATAAAAACTAAACGAATATGCGACATTTTAGTTCAATGAGGATAAATGCTTTAAAAATCAACATACATACAGAAATACATACAAACATTGCAAGTTAAATAAAAGCTGGTAAGAAATATAAAATGTATATACAAAAGACAATGTGCTTAAGAAAACTCAATTTTTTACAACACATGATTTTATATTCATACAGAGTGTAATTTTGGAGCTCACAAAAAACAAAATTATTAAAAAAATATTTTAAACGAAGCATTTGCCAGCATAGTTCCAGAGGTAAATTTTGTTTGCATAGTTTAATTTAAATTCTTAAATTCTTATTTTTAGTTTTGAAATTTAAGCCAGATGCAACCTGTTCATGTATATAAGTAGGTCTCTCTATCTCTCCGTTTACGTTGTTAGTTATTTCTAATAATATGTGCAACTTAAATAAATCGGAACATCACAAATATGTTATTTTAAACAGTTCCAGTTTTGTTTGACCATTTTAGTTAATCGGAAGTATCGTTAGTCCACTGATGATGACTTTTTTTTACCACTTTCTTTAATCAAAAAGTGCATTTAGTCCACTGATGATGACTTTTTACCTCTTCAATATTTTGAAGATAATTTTTGTATTTCTTTCTGCGTTGTGCGTTAGCAAAATTTGCTACTGTCGAACTAATTGAAAAATAAAGAGGAGTTAATTTAAATAAACTATTCATAGAACTCTTAAATATTATTTATTCCTTTAAGAATATCGTTATATTGAAAGAAAAATTAATGCTTTGTAAATTTTTGATACATTATGACTAGCTAGAGTATATTTTTGAGTTAGATGGTTTGAGCTAAAGTAGATTTTATGTTTAATATTAAGAAGGTAATTTAGCAGTTTGAAGGATATAAAGGGTCCAGACTAGAGCTTAAGCTTAACTCATAAACCTGCTTCCCTTGATTGAACTATAACCCTGTGCAAAGTAACCTCCTTCAAAATTAATCTCTTAAAACCTTAAAGTGAAAAAAAAATCTCATTTAAAATCTATCAACTTGTATTTTTGATTAGATTAAATATGTTGGTATGTATATGTACCTATATGTATGTATACATTTCTAATAAGGACTAATATTAATTTCAATTAAATAGCTTTTCATTTTTACGATTTTGGTAGTATTCATACTACAGAATGATTAAATTTTAATTTAAATCAAATTATAATTATTATTTACTACGGGAAACAGTCAGAGAAAAACTTTTTTAAAAATTTTTTTAAAAATAGTTTTATTTACAAAAATAATCAGTATTGAAATGTGATACTTAAGATTATAATGTTGTGTAGATTAAGAAAACCAAAAATAAAAAAAAAGTAAATGATGGTTAAGATTAGTTAAAGGAGGTGTAATGTGTATTTAGGGAAAGTAAGTTGATATGTAGGAAAGGAAAGTGTTTATAAAGCTGATGCAGGTTGAGGAAACAGGTGAAGTAACAGGAACGGTGTAGTAGAAGGACGCTAGGTTGTAGATGTGAAGATATCCTGAGTCCTGTGGATTCCTTCCTCTGCTATGAGACTATGAGATGAAAGTAAAAGTTCTTCTTCTAATCTTGATGTTCTTGAGAACCTGCTTTTGTTTCTAATCATGGTATTTAAACTATAACCTTTCTTTCTTTTATTTGTATAGAGGATAATTATTGTATCTTTTAATTTATCTGTTCTTTTTTTTATTGTAATTAAATAACATTTATTTAGTGAAGGGCTCGTAATATATAATCTATAATAACCTTCTATTACTTTCTCATATAAAGAGATAGTATTGGGATGGCGCAGAAAATTTTAATTTTGAGATTTTGATGGATATACACACCTTTTGTGGTCCTCTGAGTCCATTTTTTTTTTTTTTTTTTTTTTTTTTTGTCGGTCACCTGGAGCCTAAAATACTGGGCCGATTGTGTCGAAACTTCGCATAAAATATGTTCAGAAAACTCATACCCCGAGGCAAAATTGAGAAATTAAATTTAGCTTAAAATTAGGGAGCGCTACCCCTCAGAAACTTGGAAACAATTATTTCTCGGAAACGGTGAAGACGATTTTGATTAAATAATTATAAAATGTATCATCGACTGTGTTTTTCTCCAATGTGTGATAGCGACTCATCATGGAAGAGGTGTAGATCAATAACCAAACAACGTCTTCACACAAAATGATTGTATTTATTCCAATTGCCCGGTTTCGGCTGTTCAAAAATGCAAGTGCACTTGCATTTTTGAAGTCTCTTAATAACCTAAACAGATTATCTGAAGAAGGCTGCTTTAGAACAGCCGAAACCGGTCAATTGTAATAAATACAATCATTTTGTGTGAAGACGTTGTTTGGTTATTGATCTACACCTCTTCCAATATAAAATGTATGCCATTTAAATTCGAGTCTACCGATATAAGCCGTTTTCCCGGGACAAATCTAGTTCCAAACGTGATTGGGTTCAATGCCCCACCAAGGAGAAGTTATTTTTATGATAAATTTCGATATATATGCTCCATAATAATTACGACGTTTGGATTTCAACGAAACTAATAAATGGAAAAAACTGGGTCAAGTATTATGAACTCTTATATGAGAAATTTCATCTGAGTTGTCTCGGACCGATTTTTTATTTAATAATACGATTATTTTTATCAGAAGTTAAACATTAATTTTATTAAAAGGCTATTGTACTATTGCTAATGGTAGTTGTTCAAAGATATATTAACTTTTATTTAGATTTCGTACTTCAAATTTAAGTAAGTCATTTATTTTTTATGAATAGGTAGAAAACCAAAAAAAGAAAAGGAAAGTGTAAGTAGTAAAAAAGTGAAAACTAGTCATAAGGAATTATACAAAAGCAGGAAAGAATTATCTAAAATGGAAGAAAAGAAATGACTAAAGCTGTCAACAAGAGAAAGAGACATAGAAGACGAACTAAGTGTTTAGAATTACTGTTAATGTTCAGAAAAACTTGTTAATTAGAACAGGTGAGATCTCTCATTACTCTAGCTAAACTTCTTGTCAAAGAAAACTTCGAGAGTAAACTTTCACACTGTAAGAAAAATCAATTAGCATGTTCTCGTCTAATAATTAATTTATGCTTTTAAATGATACATCTGGGTTAGAAGATTAAAGAGAAATTATAAAACACTTTTGTTTCTTTCCGTCCTAATGGTTAAAACGACTTTAAGCGATGGTCATGTATAAGACGGACGAATCAATCACTTTAATAAGCTTTCCATGCAATTATTTTTGCATTTATATTACCTATTCGGGGAATTACTTAATAACCTATTTACCCGTGTCCTTTTCTGGCTGCTGGAGTAGATGATTGACATAGATTGTTCCAAGTTTCTTGGTCCTCAGCCAAACTTTTTTCTCAAGTCTAGGGCACATCACACATTTGGCGTACAGGAGGTAGAATCAGTAACTTTTTTGACATTTATCCAAATTGGGCTTATATCAAACTGGGATATTTATCATATTTATTGTTTTTTTTAATGAAGTGATACTAGCGCTAATTGTGACCGAATCCTAATACCAAATACGTCGAGATTTAATGATAACGATAACAGAACTAAAACTCCTTTAACAATTTGTTATTTATATTTTTTGTCCCCACCCCCTCTAAAATTTCGTTAAAAATGAAGAATACTTATAACTTTTATCTTAGTTGAAGAATACTTTTTACAAGGTTTCACCTTTGATAACTTTGGATTACTTGTTTTTGTAGTATCATAAAAGTGAGTAAAATTAACAGTTAGTTAATTAAAAAAAAGTTATATTTCACGCCTTACAAGCATCATTAGACCTAAAATAAAATAAAAAATGTTTCACATTAATGAAGCTACATACTTACACATCTAAAAAAAAAAAATTAACCACTTCACAAAATAATTTGCTTTTTACTAACCTCAAAGATTTGCTTGAGCTAAAATTTTTACATAGTTTTTAACAATTATAAAAGGGATAAATAACTAAAATGATCCTCAGATCATCAGCGTGTCATGGAGAAACTACCACTTTAAACAACATAAATGTATGAAAGGGAGAATAAAAAAATCCCTAAAACTGAGTTGTAACAAAATAAAAACAAACAGACATGTGTAATAAAAATATATTTGTTACCTTTTTGATTTAGCATTTAATATGAATGAATAACCAAAAAAAAAATTTAATAATTTTAAATAAAATATGAGCTTCTGCATGAAGACGCAAAAAGAGACTAGTTCAATTTAAGTGGTAAACTCCATTGCTTTTATATTACAAACCCAAAAAGGCAACATTTCATCCTTTAACCTTAGTGAACTCCAAGACCTCATATATTATGATAACTGTAAAAAACAAGGTTTCAAAATGTGGCGTACTTTAGAC
This sequence comes from Gerris buenoi, assembly GCA_001010745.2. Classification (NCBI taxonomy): domain Eukaryota; kingdom Metazoa; phylum Arthropoda; class Insecta; order Hemiptera; family Gerridae; genus Gerris; species Gerris buenoi. Next base: position 1,147,984 of record KZ651193.1, read on the forward strand.
ATAAATAATACACTACTTTTTTTATTCTAAGGGAAACTTTGGAAAGGGGTAGAATTTTTTGTAAGTTAGTGCATTAAAACTAAAAGATAATGTATAAAGTTTCCTTTATTATATTGCAAGTTAGGGGACGGACTATTTTGTGTTCAATTTAAAAACTTTTGACTAAAATTATTTAATAGTAAGTTTTGTCGAACCTAATTTAAAATTGAACTTTTATAATACGGGAGGGCTCATATAAGACAATAAAATATAAAAGTAACCCGAAATATAACTTATTAAAACTAATAAACTCGATAACTAATGTTCCTTTAAGGAATTATACAACTGTAAGCAGTAAATAAATTACAATACAAAAAGAACTTTTTATATAATACGTTTTTAAATTTTTTGCCATAAATCATAAATTTGAAACCCGTCAAAATAAAGGTCGTAAATATTGGTCATGTCAAAACAAATAAAATTACCTACGGAACTAACTTTCCATACAGTAAAATTTGCTGAAAACTAATTAAATTCTGCTGAAAGATGGCTGAAAGTATTAAGATAATGCATTGTCGTCGTGTTCTGAGCTATTTAAAAAGTTTCAAAAGTCTAGCTGCTCGGTATGTTAGTTAAAAATCGATTGCAAGATTTGTACTGGACCCACAAACAAACAAAAAAGAAAGCAAGCTAATAAAAACGTAGTAAGATGTAATACAATTTCTACTATTTTTTAAATCACCTGTAAAATAGTAGAAGAGTTTAAATAGTTAAATACTGTTTTTTCTACCGAGGAATTTTAGGATTTGCTCCTTAAGGTTTAACATAAGGTCGTTTTAATGAGATTGAAACCAAGTCCTTTAATATATAATACATAATAAATATGTGTGATTGTAGTTTTTTTTTTTAACAAGAAACAGATCAAATCCTTTAAAAATTTGGTAATAAATCGATTGTCCAAAATAAAATTGAAAAAAGTCTAGACATAAACAAATCAATATGATCCATCCTTCTGCATTCCTAATTTCCAAAATAGATAGCGGTTGCGTATTTATGAATAAGTTTATACGTGACATAAAATTATTTGTTATGTGTAGTAAAAAAATTATTTCCTGCTTACAATATAAAGGATATTAATATTCCATGCATTCTTTTTATACTTATAACAGCAGTGAAATTAAACATTAAAATGTTGCATACCTATTCATATGAAAGATTCATTGAGAAATATTCTTTAATAAATGATACTCAGCTGTTACATTCTATTGTCCACTTACTAGTTTTAGTTCATTCATTGTTTAATACGATCATTTTCTATTCATTGCTGCGTTACAATCTCATTGTTAATTCATTGTAAATGATTTCCTAGAAACTCTCACTAGGTTCCTCAGGACATTAGGTTCCTAGCGACATTAGGTTTTTAGGTCCTATAGACATTACATACCTCCAGACACTATAGGTCCCTCAAGGCATAAGGTGCAACGACAGTGTACTGAAGGCAGGTAGAGTTATCTCTAAATTAGCTGTTATTATTATTATTATTATCATTTCTTTTTTACACACAGATAGTTAAGGTTATTTACGGTTAAATGAGCATAACGGTATTGTCAGTACAAATACCTTTAGACACGAATCCAACCAAGTAAAAAAAAAGCTTCTTTGATCCAATTCCACACTTTCATAATGAATTGTTTGGAATATTACATACGACAAAGTTAATCTCACTTTGGAAGTAATAATTTTTTAGTGTTATGCAAGTGTTTCTTAGTATATATTTGATTAATTATTAATATATAAAGATTTAATGAAAGAATGTATTAATTTAATTAGTTGTATTTGTATGCAGGTAGAATATATCCATTAAGTCGAGATAGCTTGATTTCAATTTTGACATTATAAAATAATTTAAATTTTAAATGAAATAATTTTTATGGGGGGTAAATTATCAACTTTTTTTAATTCCAAATAGAATATTTAGATAATCGGTTTCTTTTAGCGGAATATTATCCTGATTATCAATAATGAACTAATTCTGATTAAATCTAGATCTAGAATTCGATCTAAAATCGTCTGTTTAGTGTGCATTATATTAAGCATTAAGGATATTTAGTTAATTAAGTTTACTATATATGAATGCAGCACAAGCGATCATAACATTAATAACCAAATAAGCAGTGACTAGTAACGAAGTGTTGCAGATTTTGGCATAACCATGTATAAAATTCTTAGCATATTAGTTAATATATTCATATCAATCATTATTTAAATAATAGTAATCGAGGTAAATAGTGTCTTATAAATTATATGAAGCTGATTGGTTCTGAACTTTAATGATAGCCAACAATAATTATTGATAAGATATATGTAGTATAGTTACATTTTTTTATGATGATTATAATTTTTTTCATTTACTTGTATCTCTCCAGATCCTCTTCTTTTCGGTCACTTAGCAATAAAATCAGAAAGTGTTTCCTCACTAGTATAATGCCTTTCAAGTCCATCTTCCACTATTAAGTAAGGCTGAATAGTAAAAGAGATTTTAGTAAATCTACTCAAAATTGATACCTTTTTCTCAATCGCTTACTATACAATCAGAAAGTTTTTCCTCACTAATATAATGCCTTTCGCGTGCATTAGTGCATTTTTCACTGTTAAGTAAGGCTGAATTGTGAAATAGACTTTAGTAAATCTACCCATAATTTTCTACTGTTTTCTCAATCGCTTGTTATACAATCAGAAAGTTTTCCTCCACTGTAGGTAGTTGGTAGTGGAGGACAGTTAATTAATCTACCCAGAATTCAATACCTATCTACAACTTATCGTGTGTTATACTCGCTAGGGGTTGAGAATACTTCTACTTGTCAATTTAGCTTTTCTAATTTTTCTTTAAGAAGACTCTAATAATAACCAATGATGTGTTTATCAAGGTGTAAAAGAACGTAAAAATGGGTATAAGATGTCCTTCAAAGACCATTTTGCTTATTATAATTCTTGTTGATTTTTCCAGTTCTATTTAAGTTTAAATATAATACGTATTTGAAGTATAAATCATTGTAATCTTATAGTTTTGAATGTACAAAAGCAATTTTCCACTAATTATTTTTTTTGATATTTCAGGCGCTGAGTGCGTTGATGGGCGTAGCTCTGTGTAGACCAGAGCCTGAACCCCCAGTCAGTGGATACAGCAGCAGCGGTAGTGGATACAGCAGCAGTGGTAGTGGATATAGCAGCAGTGGCAGCGGACTCACATTAGACAGCTATGCTGCTCCAGTTAGGTCAGGAGGATCATCAGGAGGCGGCTATGCACCACCAGCAAGGTAATATATTCTTATATATCAACATATTCAAGAATATAATACATCAGTGAGTAATTGTATTAAAAAAAAGGTCAACGACATTTTTCCATTTCATGTTATGATTGTCAGATGGAATTTATGAGGATTTTTCCCCACAAGAAGAAAAGAGGGGAGTCAAGTATGATGAATATTCAATAAACTCAAAGTAAAACAAGCAAATAAATTACCCGATACAAGATATCACTTAATATTCCTTTCTGTGAAGCATGAAATGGCAAAAACTCCTGAAACATTGTTTTTCTATGTATAATATTTATATATGGATACTACAAAAGGAGTTTGAAATATTTAAACCCTACGATTAAATTTATTTCAAAATAAGTTGTATACAACAAATTCAATATTTGAAAAACCGTAGTTGGAAACAAGATAAGAGAAATGTAAACACATGGTGACCGACTTCCACGTGGCTCAAACAAATCTAATTTTTAATATCCATTATTTTTTTTTCACGTACAATATAAAGAAACTTTTTATTTTGTTTATTTATTCTGTAAATAACGTTACTTTATTTTTATTTATTATTTTTAAACACTGTCTCTATATAAAGGTCAACTTTCTTGACTTTTACTTGTTCAATCATGGTGAAAAACTAATTATGGACTAAATTTAGAATATATGTGGTTTCATATAAATGAGGGGGGGGGGGAGTTTTATTAGAAATTAGACTAGATATAGCCCGAACTAGCCGTATAATTAATAAATTCTAACAAATAAAACTGATTTCAAACCATTTAAAAGTATATGATGCTGAAACGTTTATAAGCTCAACTTTGTACATTTTGGGTTTTCTTAGTAATTGACCAGCATTTGAAAATATTTGTTGTCCATGTCTATGTCACTTAGTCAAGCGACTAAATTATCTATTGAACATTTTGGGTTTTCTTTGTCATTGACCATCATGTGAAGATTTTTTTTACATAATGTCCCGTAGTCAAGCGACTATACTTTTATAGTCGTCATATTAACGACTAAATCATATCTATTGATAGATTGGTATAAAAATTGCTGCAGTCTTTGCCCAATTTCTATAGGTTCTGTTTATCGTGTCTCTTGCCTTCATAAACCAGGTTCTAGTGCCTAAACTGTCTTAAAACTAATCAACTGCTTCACTTCTTTTCTTGATAGGGATTTAGTGATCTTCCCAATATTGGTTTTGTACCAAGAAATATGTTGTAAATCGTAAATCCTTTTCTAGCCAGTCTATCTGTTGTATCATTGATTGATACTACCTTTTACCCAGGCACCCAGGGATCAGTTTTATCATTGATTGATACTACCTTTAACCCTGGCACCCAGGGATCAGTTTTATCATTGATTGATTGATACTACCTTTTACCCAAGCACCCAGGGATAAGTTTAATCATTGATTGATACTACCTTTTACCCAGGCACCCAGGGATAAGTTTAATCATTGATTGATACTACCTTTTACCCAGGCACCCAGGGATCATTTTTATCATTGATTGATACTACTTTTTACCCAGGCACTCAGGGATAAGTTTAATCTTTGATTGATACTACCTTTTACCCAGGCACCCAGGGATAAGTTTAATCATTGATTGATACTACCTTTTACCCAGGCACCCAGGGATCATTTTTATCATTGATTGATACTACTTTTTACCCAGGCACTCAGGGATAAGTTTAATCTTTGATTGATACTACCTTTTACCCAGGCACCCAGGGATAAGTTTAATCATTGATTGATACTACCTTTTACCCAGGCACCCAGGGATCATTTTTATCATTGATTGATACTACTTTTTACCCAGGCACTCAGGGATAAGTTTAATCTTTGATTGATACTACCTTTTACCCAGGCACCCAGGGATAAGTTTAATCATTGATTGATACTACCTTTTACCCAGGCACCCAGGGATCATTTTTATCATTGATTGATACTACTTTTTACCCAGGCACTCAGGGATAAGTTTAATCTTTGATTGATACTACCTTTTACCCAGGCACCCAGGGATAAGTTTAATCATTGATTGATACTACCTTTTACCCAGGCACCCAGGGATCATTTTTATCATTGATTGATACTACTTTTTACCCAGGCACTCAGGGATAAGTTTAATCTTTGATTGATACTACCTTTTACCCAGGCACCCAGGGATAAGTTTAATCATTGATTGATACTACCTTTTACCCAGGCACCCAGGGATCATTTTTATCATTGATTGATACTACTTTTTACCCAGGCACTCAGGGATAAGTTTAATCTTTGATTGATACTACCTTTTACCCAGGCACCCAGGGATAAGTTTAATCATTGATTGATACTACCTTTTACCCAGGCACCCAGGGATCATTTTTATCATTGATTGATACTACTTTTTACCCAGGCACTCAGGGATAAGTTTAATCTTTGATTGATACTACCTTTTACCCAGGCACCCAGGGATAAGTTTAATCATTGATTGATACTACCTTTTACCCAGGCACCCAGGGATCATTTTTATCATTGATTGATACTACTTTTTACCCAGGCACTCAGGGATAAGTTTAATCTTTGATTGATACTACCTTTTACCCAGGCACCCAGGGATAAGTTTAATCATTGATTGATACTACCTTTTACCCAGGCACCCAGGGATCATTTTTATCATTGATTGATACTACTTTTTACCCAGGCACTCAGGGATAAGTTTAATCTTTGATTGATACTACCTTTTACCCAGGCACCCAGGGATAAGTTTAATCATTGATTGATACTACCTTTNGTTCTGAGTTATTCCAAAAGTTTCAAATGTCTATCTACTCGGGAAGTTAGTTAGAAATCGATTGCAAGATTTGTACTGGACAAGGAAACAAACAAACAAGAAAGCGAGCTAATTAAAAAATAATAAACTCAGTTAAAATGTGTCGAATAAACGAAAACAAAAACATGTAATGAAAATAAAATATTTATTTGATACACAATCTTATTTTAGAATCAGTCTATAAATTTATATTATTGTATATTATAAGTATACAGTAGCCTTCTAAGATATGGTATTACATATTTAAAGAAACCAAAGATTAAGCTAAAGAATACATAACTGTAGATGTCTACTTGTATACACTATGAGTCACTTCATGTATTTATGTTATTCTAAGACATCTCTATATTAGAAATTCCATTTATTTTTAAGTATAAAACCACTTTTAGGGCAATATCAAGCTCATAATGAAAACAGAAATTTAAATCCAACTTAAAATTACCAGTAGTTGTTGAAAACCATTGTACAATTGCTTTTAGTAAAATTACGTTTCTTTCTACTCCCACTATTATTACTCTCCGTTAATCTAGGGATGGAGAGGTAATCCCTTTTTTCAATTTCCTATTTGTATATATAATAAATCAAATAAATTTAAAGTTTTAGCTTTTTCTATAAATAAATAATATTAAAGGTCAATTTATATAACTATACTAATTATAATATTATTCCTACCATTTTCAATTTTAATATCCAAGTGATGTATGATCTATGAAACTCAATAGAAAAAGGGGTTATGTTACTTTATGTAAATCATCATGCGCATCACGTAATAATGAATTAATCTTGTCTTCAGATGTTACAGCGTACACATTTTTTACTGATCTGTTTTTTTTTTAAGAAATATTGTTTATCTCTTAACTAACTTATTTATTTATAAGATGCCATAACCTATGAGAACTTAAATCATAAACTAATAATTAATTATATATTATTTAATAAGTACCACAAAAAACACTTCCTACTATAAACAAAAAAGTCGAAATACATAAGGAACAGTTATGTAAAAATAAAATCAATTATAGTAACTTTTGGGAAATTCTCATGGTAAAAAAATACAATTTTGAGAACAAAATTAACCACCCCCGATTATGATGTTTATTAATAAATAATTATTTTCATCTTGATTGTCCTATTAACATAGATATCTTGATCTCCATCTTCTTCAATCCATCTAAGTAAAGCTATTTGTTTGTGTTAGATAATGGAAGGTTATATCATAAGCAATGAATTGAACTTCATTGTTTTGTTTTTCATTTCGATTGTTTTTTTTTTTTTATATGTATAAACCTGTATGTATCTAATTCCATCAGTATCCATCAAATTAATTAGCTAATCATGAAAAAGCGGTTCGGTTTGTCAGATGTATTGTGTGCTGTTTCTTTTTTTGTTCACCCAGTTTTAACTCATCCGATGGGAAAATAATACCCGAAACAGAAGAACACATTATTATCAATTACTTTCTTTTGTGAGAGTATCATTGTCTATATATATATATTCTTGA
>KZ651193.1:1155711-1167130 GCA_001010745.2 Gerris buenoi
CCAGTACAAAATATATATATATATATATTTTAACTAATCTAATCTCAATTGATTATACTTTTTATTTCGACATCAGATTATATTAGGTAATTGGTAAATTTAACTTTAATAATAAACTTCATTCCCATTAAAACTACAAACAGTTTTTAACTCAATCATTATTTTTCTGTTACCATTACAAGAGTTCTATGTACAACGCTTTATTCCGTTCCTATATTTAGGAATACTTAAGACTAATGTCATCATTACAATTTGCGATGCTTCGTTCAAGATCATTGTTTAAAATATTTCTACCATAGTACTATTATACAATGCTACAGTACTACAAATAAAATATCATATTTTATACGTATAAAATACCACTACTATTTTGTGCTATAGTGTAATGAACAATATGTAAATCTACATCGCACAATTACAGTGAAGTTTAATAGATTATAGGATACGATTTATAGAATTTTATATCGTAGACATGTTGATAACGTATGGCGTCGAATATTTTTGTTCGTACTTATGAAACATATACGTAGTTCTCCAATGCTAAAGACACCACACAAATTTTAGACTTGATATTGAAAATTAGAGTGTAGAAGATGGAGACGTATGTCTCTTTGATGTTTTTCACACATTATAATTTGTGTGGTCTTTGGTCTTTCAAAGATGAATACATCACAATGATATAAGATTTTCTATTCAAGATAAAAAGTGTAGAAATATGAGACACTAACGTATCGATCTGGCTTGAGAACTATAACTCTGTTATTATATTTGTTATTATGCTATGTATTGTTATGATAGCAATATTAAATGTTCTGTCAAAGAACAATGTTTAAGCCGGGTTTATTCAATCCAAGTAATTTTGATTAAATCCACTTGGTCTAAGTGTTTTTAGAACTTTGAATGTTTTACTTAACACGATCCAAGTGTACTTGGACCAAGTAGTGTCCAAGTGGAACTTTGATATCTATAAAGTAGAGGTTAAGTTAGATTAGTTGAAATGGTATTCTTTTTGTAAACAAACCCCAGCACAAGATTACATCTTTGTAATTTTCTGATAGTTAGTTCTCATAATTTATCTGGTGGGTGCGAATTTTGTTTTCATCAAAGTCTACTTCGATCATAAAAAGTTGGGCGTCAAACTCACGATCCAAGTAGCGTCAAAGTAGAGTCAAAGCTGACTTAACCGTGTAAATCCGGCTTTATTAAAGGGTTTGTTAATAGCTTGTTTACAAAGCTGAAGACATCTTTTTATAAGTGGCTTATATTTGTAGGTTTTACCTGAGTTCATTCTTAAATTATTTCATTGTATTCTACAGATTTTCCTTAATTGCTATTGAAATGTCCAAATCATCCTTGACACAATAACATACCTACAGGTGTCTAATTATAAAAGGCCTAAAAGGTTTCTATTTTAAGCCGAAGTAGGCTAGAAATGGTTTTAGCGAGTGAAAGTATGTTAAACTTTTCTAATTCCTCTGATGTACTCCGTTCATTTGGTTTCGTAAACTCACTACCTTCCTCGAATTACATCGAACACTTAAACAAGGTTCAATTCCGTTGCTTCACGATTCAATGGAAATTTGCCATAAATATTTCGACACTTTAATGTGTTTACTATTTCGAAACATTTACTTATTCAATAAAAACATTGTTTCTAGATTTCTATTCTATTTAGTATACTTATTATAACACATTGAGCAATTTTCATTGTAAACATTTTGTTTTTCAGAAAAACAATCGATTATAATTTATTTAGCTAACATAAAAAAGAAGACTAACATTTACAAGGGTTTCTTCTTATTTCATTATATTCTAAAAAATTTCCTTAATTATTTATGAAGTGTCTATGTCGCATTTTTTACTACGTTTTTATTAGCTTGCTTTCTTGTTTGTTTGTCCAGTACAAATCTTGCAATCGATTTCTAACTAACTTCCCGAGTAGCTTAACATTTGAAACTTTTTGAATAGCTCAGAAGACGACGACAATGCATTATTTTAATACTTTTAGCCATCTTTCAGCAGAATTTAATTATTTTTCATCTAATTTTGCTATATGGAAAGTTAGTTCGGAAGAAATCCGCAAGTAATTTTTGCAATCTTCATTTTGACGGGTTTCAAATTTGTGATTTTTATTAAGAGGTAAACATAAAATGACAGCGAAAAGTAAATCATATGTAAATTAAAAAAATATGAATATCAATTTTTAAATTTTTGGTAGTTGTATTACGACGGAAACATTAAATTTTAAATAATCCAAATTACAATTATCAATAACTACGGGAGACATACAGAGAAAAATACACCCCCGCACCGGGAATCGAACCACGGGACCTCTGTTTACCGTACAGGTGCTCTTACCATCTGAGCTATNCAAAATAATTAAAAATGTATATTTCTTAAAAAAAAAAAAAAAAATGTTTTCGAGATTTAAACGGAATTATCCGTTTTGGGTGTTTTTAAGACCTCTTGAGTGGTTTTCAGCATAATTTTGATGATGTCAAAGTTTGTTTAAATGTGTCAAAATACCGCTAAACTTCCACCGCCAAAGCTGTGAGCAGCCCAGGGCGCCATTCACTTCAAGTCCGGGCCTGCATATAACAGCTTGTTACTTAATATAGGTTAGTTAGTCAAATATTACTCCAAATCAAAGAGGTCCCCTATTAAGTGACAAACTACCATCAACTTTATTTTTGGCCTACTAACTAACTTCGTACTCAGGATCATGAGAATCACATTGTCCAACAAAAAGTGTGGCACATGGCCACACTTTTTGGTGTGGTCACACTCCACCGGTCTTTTTTTTAAATGCAAATGCCCTTTGTCTTGCAGACGAACCAACAAAAGATTTACTTGTACACAAAATTCTAGCTTGATGTTAGACAGACACTTTTTTGCACGCTATCTCCTGGACTATAGACTCACACGACCTTCTAAATAGTCAGTCATTTCAATCAAAATACGTTAGATAGAATAACTTAGGTAAAAATAGTTAAGTTAGTCATTAAAAAAAAAAAGAAAAAAGAAAATATAAAGACTAAATTTAATCAAATCGAACGGATCTTGAGAATAATTAGATTTTTAAAATTTAGTTTCTTGATTATAACATTCTATAAGTGAAATGCATCGGTCATTTAACATTTTATCAATTATTGATTAATTTTATCATATGATAGAATTATTTGTAGGTGTACACCTACAAATAAAAAGTTGTAGATTATGTGGTTCGTAAAACATATTTAATTGTTCGTGTATTATAGAATATATGATTATGTCTAATTGTTTACTTTCACTTCTTTTTTATGAGTCGCTATGTATACTCTTAGATTTTTCTGCTAAATAGGTATATTTCGTCCCACTCTTAGTTATATTAAAATAATATTTAACAGATATTTAAACCATAATGTGCATCAGCCCAGTTTATGTACTTTATACTGTGTATCATTATCATTATAGAGAAAACATAAAGAACACTTAAAATAATGTATAAACAAGATAAAAGTTATTACATTGCAACTGCAGCAGAACAAAGAAAACATTATATACAGTTTTGATAATAACACAGATGGGAAAAAATATTATGATGAAAGACTAAAGTAAAAAAAAGAACTAAGTTAAGAATCAACTGAGTATGTAGGAAATCATGTCAGTAGTGCCATAACTACAAGGATAATAATCTTCTAACAATGTCTCTTCAACAATAATATCCTCAAGAGGCAACACTGCTTTTAAAACCCATATGAGTAGACATTGTGTAATTTCTTTCTTTATGAATCTCTTTGTATTATTATGTGTTAGTAATGTGGGAAGAGTTACAAACTGGAATTACATGTCATGTCTTGATGAAGTCAACCTATAAACCGCGAAACTAGGCACTCGATAACTGCTTCACTTTCATACAAAAGGCCCTCATAGATGGTCAAAATGTTGTTTGCGCAAACATGTTGTTTGACGTTTTTGGCTTAAATTTGCCCGACATCAGGTGTGCGCAAACATTTTGCACACAATGTTTGATCGTGAATGAGGGCTTAAGGTATCCTACCATTTAGTAATAGAATATTCTCGTAAGAGAAACATGGCTCAAACGTATGTTTCGTATTAAAAGTATGTTATACAAGCTGGATCCTAACGTCGATGAATTTTATTTCGAATGTTAATGGGAGACTCATTAACATTATAATATCTATAGTTTTATTGCATTTTTGTTTCAACCCTCAACTCCTTCTAAACATTAAAAATGAACTAACGAATTCAAGCTACATTTAAAATTTATTTTGCAAACAAGTGTTTATAGTAATTGAAACGAAAAAGTTGATAAATAAATTAGTCTTATCACCTAGATTTAAATTTGTATTTTTATTATATTCACAGCAATATATGATGTATAATACAATTCATGTTTATCTCTGTTTAAATTTATTACATATATCTATATACGAGATGATAATAAAACACTGCGGGTGAAAGGGACTTTCCCACATGCCAATGTGTAGGAATGTTATAAACTGATACGAACAACATTCCTTACCTTTAAAAATGGTTAACTTGAAACAAATTTTATTAAAAATAGATAAAAAAAAAGTATCTCTACGTAATATATTTATTTAAAAAGCCAAAGCAGCTTTCGGCCTTTATAAGGCCATCTTCAGTGCCGAAAGAAGTGGAAATGGAGAGATATATATATATCAACTAAAAGAGCTAATAGGGTGGGGTGAGTCATGTCACAAGACTTTTATTACATTTTTTGTTATTCGATAGTCTATTGGAAGAAGATAAACACCAAATATAATTATGCATATGCTAAGATTTAATATTTAATGAGGATCACTTTCGTCGATATAATCTTATTTATTTCTTTGTTTTTTATTTTTTATTATTATTGTTTATTTTTTCACATTTTTCAAAAATTTGCCTTAGAATAATTAATTTTTCTAAATTTATCCTATTTTTTTTGTCATGTTTGTAGAAGGAAGAAGGATACGGACCCTCAGGAGTTCCTGAGAGCCAATACGGTGCCCCATCAGCTCCTAGTGACAGCTTCGGTTCTCCAGGACCTTCAGCTTCAGGCCCTTCATCATCCTACGGAGCTCCTTCCCACTTCTAAATTCAACTACGTGTTGCCATTCAAACTCCTTCTTGACTTGACTCTGCTCGTAGGACTGGCGTCCTTCAACGGGTACTCTCTCTACAAGCATAATATTCTAATTTAATTTCTAATTGGGATAAGGGTGTCTGAATTTAATCTGTTAGTAGTTATAGATTTTATTTTACAGAGGATCATTAACGGGGGACTTTTTGCCAAATGTAGTAGTTATGATGATAAAAACCAGTCTCATAGAGTTTAAGATATTAGGCTTAGACGCAACAGTAGATATATGCCAAATTAGCCGTATGAACTGAACACTATAAAATTGATTTGTTAGAAACGACCATTGAAGCTAACTCATAAGATCAAGAAACTACTAAAATGATTATTATACTAAGCAGATATACGTCTTCAATGTAAAGTTAAATGTTTCATAAGATCAAGAAACTACTAAATTGATCATTATACTAAGCAGATAAACGTGTTCAATGTAAAAGTTAAATGTTTCATAAGATCAAGAAACTACTAAAATGATCATTATACTGAGCAGATATATGTGTTCAATGTAAAAGTTAAATGTTTCATAAGATCAAGAAACTACTAAATTGATCATTATACTAAGCAGATAAACGTGTTCAATGTAAAAGTTAAATGTTTCATAAGATCAAGAAACTACTAAAATGATCATTATACTGAGCAGATATATGTGTTCAATGTAAAAGTTAAATGTTTCATAAGATCAAGAAACTACTAAATTGATCATTATACTAAGCAGATAAACGTGTTCAATGTAAAAGTTAAATGTTTCATAAGATCAAGAAACTACTAAAATGATCATTATACTGAGCAGATATATGTGTTCAATGTAAAAGTTAAATGTTTCATAAGATCAAGAAACTACTAAATTGATCATTATACTAAGCAGATAAACGTGTTCAATGTAAAAGTTAAATGTTTCATAAGATCAAGAAACTACTAAAATGATCATTATACTGAGCAGATATATGTGTTCAATGTAAAAGTTAAATGTTTCATAAGATCAAGAAACTACTAAATTGATCATTATACTAAGCAGATAAACGTGTTCAATGTAAAAGTTAAATGTTTCATAAGATCAAGAAACTACTAAAATGATCATTATACTGAGCAGATATATGTGTTCAATGTAAAAGTTAAATGTTTCATAAGATCAAGAAACTACTAAATTGATCATTATACTAAGCAGATAAACGTGTTCAATGTAAAAGTTAAATGTTTCATAAGATCAAGAAACTACTAAAATGATCATTATACTGAGCAGATATATGTGTTCAATGTAAAAGTTAAATGTTTCATAAGATCAAGAAACTACTAAATTGATCATTATACTAAGCAGATAAACGTGTTCAATGTAAAAGTTAAATGTTTCATAAGATCAAGAAACTACTAAAATGATCATTATACTGAGCAGATATATGTGTTCAATGTAAAAGTTAAATGTTTCATAAGATCAAGAAACTACTAAATTGATCATTATACTAAGCAGATAAACGTGTTCAATGTAAAAGTTAAATGTTTCATAAGATCAAGAAACTACTAAAATGATCATTATACTGAGCAGATATATGTGTTCAATGTAAAAGTTAAATGTTTCATAAGATCAAGAAACTACTAAATTGATCATTATACTAAGCAGATAAACGTGTTCAATGTAAAAGTTAAATGTTTCATAAGATCAAGAAACTACTAAAATGATCATTATACTGAGCAGATATATGTGTTCAATGTAAAAGTTAAATGTTTCATAAGATCAAGAAACTACTAAATTGATCATTATACTAAGCAGATAAACGTGTTCAATGTAAAAGTTAAATGTTTCATAAGATCAAGAAACTACTAAAATGATCATTATACTGAGCAGATATATGTGTTCAATGTAAAAGTTAAATGTTTCATAAGATCAAGAAACTACTAAATTGATCATTATACTAAGCAGATAAACGTGTTCAATGTAAAAGTTAAATGTTTCATAAGATCAAGAAACTACTAAAATGATCATTATACTGAGCAGATATATGTGTTCAATGTAAAAGTTAAATGTTTCATAAGATCAAGAAACTACTAAATTGATCATTATACTAAGCAGATAAACGTGTTCAATGTAAAAGTTAAATGTTTCATAAGATCAAGAAACTACTAAAATGATCATTATACTGAGCAGATATATGTGTTCAATGTAAAAGTTAAATGTTTCATAAGATCAAGAAACTACTAAATTGATCATTATACTAAGCAGATAAACGTGTTCAATGTAAAAGTTAAATGTTTCATAAGATCAAGAAACTACTAAAATGATCATTATACTGAGCAGATATATGTGTTCAATGTAAAAGTTAAATGTTTCATAAGATCAAGAAACTACTAAATTGATCATTATACTAAGCAGATAAACGTGTTCAATGTAAAAGTTAAATGTTTCATAAGATCAAGAAACTACTAAAATGATCATTATACTGAGCAGATATATGTGTTCAATGTAAAAGTTAAATGTTTCATAAGATCAAGAAACTACTAAATTGATCATTATACTAAGCAGATAAACGTGTTCAATGTAAAAGTTAAATGTTTCATAAGATCAAGAAACTACTAAAATGATCATTATACTGAGCAGATATATGTGTTCAATGTAAAAGTTAAATGTTTCATAAGATCAAGAAACTACTAAATTGATCATTATACTAAGCAGATAAACGTGTTCAATGTAAAAGTTAAATGTTTCATAAGATCAAGAAACTACTAAAATGATCATTATACTGAGCAGATATATGTGTTCAATGTAAAAGTTAAATGTTTCATAAGATCAAGAAACTACTAAATTGATCATTATACTAAGCAGATAAACGTGTTCAATGTAAAAGTTAAATGTTTCNCCCGTTAAAAAAACATAAGTGTGATATTCCTTTGTCCCAAAGTACATTGGACTAAGCATCCCTTTGTCTTAATAGTTATTTAGTCAAAGTCATTTATATTCTAAAAAAAACAGGGGAGTAACCATCTAAAGAAGTACCGGCTACATTGCATTCAGCCACTACCACTACTCCTCATGCTGCTGTATTTATTCCCCAAAATAGATCTGTGGCAACTTCGAAGGCATTGGGTGTTTAGATTATCGCGTCACTTACTTCCAATAATACCTTGTGTAATGGAAATGGATGATATCGAAGAAAATGCAGCTTGAGCGACATGTTGCATTTTGTCCTCTATGTTTCTATCGACACTTCATTGGTTGATATTGCCAAACTAGTTCCAAAATGATTTAAAGCTAAAGTTATCAGGCGGCAGATATAACAACAAAATTCACGGGAATGTTTGTCTAGAGGGGGTATATTGCTCCAAATTTCAGCTTAGTCGGAATGTTTTTTTTTTTTTTTTTTAGATATTTTACGAAAATTTGAAATATTTTTAACTCAGTAAAATGGGCTAAGGGAAGTGAGTAGAAGGACAGAGTGTAAACGCGCCCTGCCACTCGCGCTGCCTATAATTTAATTTCCGCACGAAAATCCGCCAACGAGGAGGGTAACTGGCTGCGCGAGTGGCAGGAGCATTGGCAGCCCAACTATGTAAACAGGTCACTCTATTTCATATCCACATCCCCGCTCACTACCACGGAAGTGGGCTGAATGTAAACGAGGCATTGGAATCACAAGTATTCACATACGAAGGCAACCTTCCAATACATATATGTAATGCGGACGGAAAAATAGAATAGTAAATTTTTTTAAGAAGAGTAGAGTCTTGTGTTATTGGCATTAATGATGTTCCAATATTTATAATTATTTTATTTTTATACAATACAAATAAGATCAAGTAATTAAATTCATTATTTATATGGTATCGCTCCCTTCAAAGATTTGAGTAACATTATAAAAATACATTAGTTTGTGGCACACGTGGAGGACCAAGGCAGGCCGAAAAGCTGGCTAGGGGTTAGTGTCTCACTCCATTAGCTGTAAAAACATCACAATTGACATAAGCAACCAATTATTCGCCACTTCGCTTAAGCAGCTATTATAGAGACGCTGGGTGAACATGAACATTGAGCTGGGGTCCGGTCCGAGAATTAAACCCAGAACTATGGTAACCCATCCAATTTCTGATCACACTCGATGATGTTTAACTTAAATCAGTGGAAGAGCCAACTACTCTCCCTAACAAGCAACTAAGGCCTCCGAGTAATATTTCTACCTGTCATTAATTGATTTCTTCATCATATCCATACAAATCTCAAAAATTGTACTTGTTTTTAGATGCTAGATGCATCTGAATTTGTTATATGATGGCTCTATATAATGGGGTGCTATCACTTTACTTAAAATAGATCATCATTATGAACATTTTTTAGCTGAGCGAAGCGAAGCTCTTATACTACACTTTGCGTTTTTTCTGATGCATACTCCTCCTACGGTCATAGTGACTAACCACAGGAAGGTATAAATCTTAAATGGTCCGAATTGGTACACAGGGGTACGGGGTATGGAGTACAAAAGTTTTCTCCTGAACGGCTAAGCCGATCCGTACAAAATTCGGCACGGTCATTGTGACCAACCACAGGAAGGTATAAATCTGAAATGGTCCAAATTGGTACACAGGGGTACGGGGTATGGAGTACAAAAGTTTTCTCCTGAACGGCTAAGCCGATCCGCACAAAATTCGGCATGGTCATAGTGACCAACAACAGAAAGGTATAAATCTGAAATGGTCCAAATTGGTACACGGGGGTACGGGGTACAAAAGTTAAAATAGTATATGCCCTTCAAGATGCATGTCGTTAGAAAGCTCTTTAAGAGTAGAGTTATTGTTATATGTTAAGTTTTGTCATTTATTTTCATTTATGAGGAGTCATTCTATTGGTAAAATAGAAAAAATAAATAAATAAGATTAAAATGCACGCTCAGCTCAATATCGCAAGCATTGCGCACCTAGTATATATATTATATTTTGATTTGTTTTGTATTAACAGTTGTAATACCCTGTTTCTTGTATTCTATTAACTAAACGACACAATATTTGATTAATGAAATTCATTTAATCATTAAATAAATTGACAACTTCTATTTACATCTCATCTAATTCTGATTAGGAATAAAAACACTTCTTCGTTTGTTTTCAAGACGACTTTTATTACATTATAAGAAAACTTGTGACAACCCAGTGAAGAACAAACATGTTTAACTATAAGGGATAAAAAACGAGGAAAAGTAATAAAATAAGTAATCAACATAAGTGAAATAGTTTAACTTAATAATACTTAGTTCCTTTCTTTTTGTTTAAGTTGGGACTTTGTTTAAACAAGTTGATTCTTGTATCACAAATGTAGCAAAGTCTTTTATTCGATTTTATTTTAAGTTTAGTGTTGTATTTTTTTGTTATTTTATCGTCTTTCTTAGATTCTTTTTATAGTATTCGTTGTTGAACGTTTTGTCATCAAGATAAAACATTACTCATTTAGAAAAAAAGGTCAACAAACTGACAAAGTGTAATGAATAAATGTAAACGAACTTGTAGAATAATGATATCACTATGTTTGAATTGGTTCGATTTAATAGGGTTTGTACTTAAGTTGGTTTTTATGTATCTTTGAGATGTTTGTGCAGTAGCCTAACTTCCTGACTATTTTTATGTCACTATCTCAAAATCTTTTATCTCAATTATTCTTTATCATTCAGTCTCTTCTTTGAGGTCTGTAAACTTAAAATAAATATCAAAGTAACGTCATAAGTTGAACCAGCAGTATTCTTTTAAGAAAACATTTCTGATAATATAAAAAATTAAATTAATATTAAAAAAGGAGAAAAGTCTTGTCTAAGTCTTATTGACAGAGCGAAGCGAGCTCTTTGTTTTAAATTTTTCGTCCCCGGTCTTGCCCAGGTACTGGGCCGTTTTGCATTTCGTTTGAAAATGTTTGTCACGCGCTTACGACCAAACGATTTGTTCGATTTTCTTCAAATTTGGCATGGATGTTCTTTGAAGTCATAAAAAATAACGTATGAGTTTTAAAGGCCCGTTTACACTTTGATTAGTGCGAGTGCGAGTGTTTAGTAAAATCACTAAATCCGTTTGGAGACGATGTGTTTAGTGATTAGTGTTTAGTAATTTTGCGAGTGAATTTATAACTGTTTAGTAGACTTGCACTGTTTAGTGGATCTGCGAGTAGGCCTCCCCTCTCCAACCTAGATATCAGGGTTTTTTTATTTCATAATTATGCAATTTAAAAGTAAAAATGTTTAATTGATTGGTCAAAAAACTGTCACAATGTGACAAAAATCAACAAAACACTACCCCTCCCACAAAAAAATT
>KZ651193.1:1167291-1182846 GCA_001010745.2 Gerris buenoi
AAATTTGGCATGGATGTTCTTTGAAGTCATGAAAAATAACGTATGAATTTTATATTTAATGAATTTAATTTTTATAAACAAAAATAAAATTAAAAATATTTTTTGTTTATCATGAAATTTGGCATGAATATTCCTCCAAGTCTATAAAATAAATATGTATAGTAAAAAAAAGGTTTAGAATTTTTAAAAAAAAAAATAAAAAAAAGTATTTATTTTTTCTTGAAATTTGGAATAGATGTTCCTTTAAGACATTAAAATCGATGTATATGGTTTATTTTCTTAAAAAATGTTTAGAAGTAGCATAAAAATAACCTTCCCAACGGAGAATCGAACCCGGAATCCTCCGGTTCAAGAGCTACCTTGAGCTAGAGAGACCGGCCTCCTCCGGGATGCGCGCGCAACACATTATTTATTATTTCACAATACACAATACACATCACCATTTTTCTCTTTTAATTGCTTACTGTTCATTACCTACAAGTTTATTTTATCTTTCGCCGACAAGAATATGTTTGTATACTTCATAATAGTTAAGAATATTTATTATATTGTAAATCTTTCTGCGTATTTATCTTATTTTTCTAAATTGCCTTAACTCCCGATAAACCTAACATGCTGAAACTTGCACAGATTATTCAATTTTTTATATTTTCGCGAGTTCTATATACTGTTCACAGAACTACAAGTAGATAAGGTAAGAAAGAACCTTGCGTTTAACTATGTGATATTTTTTAATAATTTGTTGAATTTACGTACCTAGATTAAAGAAGTTTTTTCGATGTTAAAGAATATGCCCCGGAGAAGGGCGAAATATAGCCATATTTCACCGTAGTTGAATTTCTTTATCGTTACCCTTAATCGACTTATAAACAACGAAAATTATAAGAAAGGAAAAATCAAACTAGTCTATAAAATAAATATACATATATTTTTTTTTAATTTATAAAAAAACATACAAAAAGATTACAGTAATTAAATTATAGAACATGACTAATAAGTTAAGGATGTCTTATAAGTTAAAAGTATTATAGTGTTAAGTACCGATGTAATTTTAGTGTTAGTCAGAGTTACCAAAAATATAAAACTTAAATATTTTACACGTTAATTAAATTAATTATAACCCATAGTACTAGATTTATATTTTGCTAAAATTTATCTTTCTTATGATAAATTATTATTTATTTTTATAACAATATAAAATGATTACCCTCTACCATGTGATTAAAGCTGACAGAATATTGTGGGTAGTAGGTACCTGAAACCTAATTGAGAATTATTTAACTTAAACAATGTTATACAACTACTTATAATTTAGAGTATTATTATACTATAGTACAATTTTACGAATTAACTTATAAAAATTACGAACATAACATATTTAAATGTAACTCATATGTAAATTAAATTCTCTCCTCTACTACAGAAAACTCGAGACTATTATATGATGTGGAACATCCTAGAATTTTGTCTGCATGTTATTTTTAGATTTGATGTTTTTAATAACTTTGGTCCCTTATTTACCAATTTAATGATAACAATTATTGTGTCTATACAGCAAAGACCTATGAGAACTCAATATGTACACATTTTATTATTTCTATTTATAATAATAATCAAGCAAAGAACAGAAGAATTTAAAAGTAGAAACTGATATAAAATTTTATAATTTAAGATTTGCGACATTGCTTTCTGATCCTTTAAGTTTTAAAATCAATTGCGAAGGAGTAGTTGTCGCAGTTAATGGAATTTCCGCTATGTGCTGGAGTCCAATATTTAAATGAGATTCTTCTTTAGTATTTGTCTTGTCATGAGTTACTTTCTCTTCTGAATCTTTAGTATTGAACGTTTGAGTTGGCAGATTTTCAACCGGTTTTATGTCGACAGGAATTTGTGATTCAATTTGCTTTTTATCTTCATGAAATGCACCGTTAATTTCTATAACGGAAGCTGGTTCTTCGAGAATTTTAGCAATTGATAAATATTTATCAGGTGCTTGAGTAGTTACCTGTGATTTGACGTCTGCAGAAGTTGTTTTAATGATTTCTTGAGTTATCACTTTGTAAGTTTGTTTACCAATTGGAGCGTATGTCGTGGGTCTATTCAAATTTGTCGATGTTTCAGATTTCTTATCATTATCTAGATCAACCAATTTTGAAGTTTGAACAGTTGACGATTCAGCGTGAGAACCTAAACTCATTTTAGTGGCTGGTAATGTTGATGTTGCTATTTTAACTTCTGTTGTTACAGGGTATGCTGCACTGTTTACAGGAATAGTTGAAGATTCTGCTTTGATATTTATGGGACTTTTATCTAAAAGCTGGTCCTTTAAAGTCACACCTGTTTCTCTGACTACGATTTTCGAAGGAGAATGAGAATCGACCTTAGGATTCTCAGAAGATAACATTGAAAGTACTGCGTCGACATTATCATTAGAAGTAGGAAGAATTCGGGGATTCGTTTTTGTTTCAAGAACGGATACTGTTGTCAACAATGTTGATTCGGGTGCTGGTTTAGAAGGCAAAGCTTCTTTTGAAGCTGCTTCGGGTGTGTGAACTACACCATGAGCAAGGTGTTCTTTGTTGTAAACGCTACCGATAATCGAGGCAGATTTGCCTTGTTCATTTGATATTTGGTGAACTGTAGTTTCTTTGTCGGATTGGGTGTTTTGTCTGAAAAATGTTTCTTGTGTTTCACCGAATGATAATTCTTTTTCATTATTAGACGCTTGATTATTAGTTACTTGAGTAGTATTAGTTGCTTGATTATTAGTTGCTTCAGTAGCTGTTGGTGGAGTTGACTCTATTGAGGGGTGTGTGCACTTAAACGATGGCTTTTTCGGGACGCATTTTAATTCTTCTGGGTCGAAAACTCTTTGGCCTGGACATAACGAGGGTACTGCTTCAATTTTCCTGCCGGATTTAACACATCTATAATATTTTTTACAATTTTCGTCATCAACATCAGGCATGTTATCTTCGGAAGAACAGGAAGGTACACATTTCTGTTTGGTTTCGTCGAATTCTTGGTTTTCAAGGCATTTGAACACACCTGTACCGGATGCATCAGCGCAAAGTGTGTAAATGCTACGGTCCGAAGGATAAGCTGTATATCTTCCTTGCTTGCCGAAGCAAGCGAACGATGTGCACCTGACTTGAAAACTTGGTCGAGTACACTTCTTTTCTTCGTGATCGTAAATTTGAAGTGGTGAACAAGCGAATTTATATGACACCATTGGATCGCCTTCACAGACATGGAACGCTCTGCAAGATTGAGGGTCGGGGAAGTATCCTTTACCAGGACACGACATCGCCTTTTCATTTTCTTTACAACGTCTCCTCTCGCTTGTACAAGATCCAGTTCTTGCATCGCAATAAGGATACAACCCTCTGCATTGAACTTCAGTTAATACGCCACCTTTACACATTCCCACACTTCTACAAGACAAGCACATAGAACCATCTTGACTGCATTGAGTTGGAGTGGCAGAATTATGCTGTATAGGTGAACTGCTCACTAGTTCCGAATTTGTTTCAGAGGCAAGCATTTCACCCCGGGTTTTTCCTCCTTGTTCCACAACAGCCTGTTGCTTTGCCATCTCTTCTCCATGACTGAACTAAACAAATAAAAAATGGATTATATTGGTTAATATTCAATAGAAGTTATGAGCAACAAAATTATAAATATTTTTGTGATACATAGATAATTATTGGGGAATAAAGCTTAATAGCAAAATTTATTGGGTAATTGTAGAAAATACTTTACAAAAAATAATACTAACATTTTTAAGTATTTTCTAGGATAAGAATAAAAGAATTAAATTTAAAAAAAAAAAAAAAAAAAAAACAATAATGGATAATAATAATACTTGTGTGGTAAAAAAAACACCCCGCCAAGTCTGTGGTCCAAAAAAGTTGTGAAATCAACTTTCTGTCCCGCCAAGTGATGTTGGCACTTTCTCCTGACCCATCACTATCAACATAGATACTTTTCAGCTTCTTCTCCTTGGCGGTGTGCCTGCAGTACTACCTAATGTTAACTGGTTGTATTCCACGCACAACCATCTTTCCACACAAACCTCATTTGGCAAATGTGAAGGTGAAACAAGAAATTGTATTGGTGTTTGAAGAATATTAAAATTCCAGTTTTAGGAAATCGCGTGGCCCACCGCCAAGGAGAAGAAGCTGAAAAGTATCTATGTTGATAGTGATGGGTCAGGAGAAAGTGCCAACATCACTTGGCGGGACAGAAAGTTGATTTCACAACATTTTTGGACCACAGACTTGGTGGGGTGTTTTTTTACCACACAAGTGGTTTTTGGTCAGATTTCATGACTTTTTGTACGGTTCCTAAGGAAGGATTCTCTAAAGTGTTTATTCCCACACATTAGAATCAAATAAAAGTGAAGTTAAGAGCTTGACAAGGTCTATGGATATTGGAGAAGTACGAGATCTATGACATTAAAAGAACTTAACATTCTGATATAGAAGTATAGAAAACATAAAAAATAAGATAATAATAATTATAAACTAATAACTAGGGGGCTCCGCCCCTACTCGCTTCCCCCGAAAAGCGGCCGCTGCCACGTTGAGGCACTCTAAAGTGAAGCATTAAAATTAATTTCATGTTTCTTTTCGGGGGTATGGTAACCACTCGGCCGGCGTGGCCGAGTGGTTACCATCCTCGGCTCTGAAACCAAGGTCTGAAACCCGACGTGAGTTCGAATCCCGGAGGGGTCAGACATGTTTCACACTGATGATCTCATCGAGTAGATGAGTAAAGTGGTCGGATAACCCCCCGTCCTGTAATGACCCATTGTGCNTATGGTAAATATGGATCAGATATATAATTATAACTAGGGGGCTCCGCCCCCTACTCGCTTCGCTCGTCAACCCCCGAAAAGCGGCCGCTGCCACGTTGAGGCACTCTAAAGTGAAGCATTAAAATTGATTTCATGTTTCTTTTCAATGTTGACAAATACATACATGCTGTAAAATATCACGTTAGCTATAGAAAGTACTGAAAAGGACTCTTGAGAAAATTCCTGAGAAAGACTGATTTAGCGATCTTTTTGGCAAGGTCTGTGCATAGTGCATAGATATGGAATGAGAAAGGTGAGGTGAAGCACTATGCGTGGTTTTAGAGTAGATGTAGAGCAAGCGGCTATGGTGGGGGTGGACTCACTACTATCTACTTTCTTTGTCTCTCCGACATTCCGATATACACCTTTCACTTCTCCCTTACCACTCTAATCACCCTCACTCTTTCTACACGTAGTATCCCCCTTAAAGTATCCCACTTAGTTTATCCGTAGTATCCCTCTTAAAGTATCCCCCTTTAAGCGCCCTCTTTCTCCCCCTTTTACTCCTATCGCGTTCTTTCACACAGGTTTTGTATTGCAATCTCACTGAACTCGTTTGTTTACAAAACTTTTTTAATATTATAGATAGATATATAATAATAATAATAATAAATAATAATAAAATAAAATCATAGAAAACTGAAATATGTATTAATAAAATAATAACCCCCCTTGAACTCAAGAGGAATAAGGTTGAACTAAACCCAAAACCTATAATACTAAGTTCAAAAGATGAACTCGTAAATAGAAGTCATTCATAGGTCATGTGACAAGCACGTAACTACTACTCAATACACTGGTGTACCTCAGCGTAAGAGTGGTTGTAGGGGGTTGGGGGGAGGGAGGGGGGGTTGAGATGAGGGGGGATGCACTAGAGCCCTAGACGAATACAAAAAGCCCTCATTAATTAAAATCGGTTTAGTAGTTTAGGCTGTAGGTACGTCAACGTCAACGTTAGAGTGACTGCTCGCTAGCTTGGTTTCTCGCTCCGCGTTCAGAATGAGCTATCTCATTTTTTTTAATAAACTAGGACCCTAGACGAATCCAAAAAACCCTCATTCGTTAAAATCGGTTCAGTAGTTTAGGCTGTAGGTGCGTCAACGTAAAATGAAGGAAGAATATGAAGAAGTCATAAAAACTACCACTTTTTTGACCATTGATTTTGATCATTTTATTTTTAGAACCGGGGACTGAGCGCCCCTTGGCGCTCGAAAGGAAGAACATTTTTTTTTTTTTTTAAATTTATGCAGGAAAAATAAAGAAAAAATTCCATTTTTAGGTATATTATCAAAGGTATGATAATTTAGGGTTAGTTATCCAATAATTATATTATGGGTTACCCAAAGGTTTGAAATAAATTTTATTTAATAAATATGTTTAAGCAAAAACAAAAATAATTAATTTTTCTTTCTTTAATAAATTCATTTTCATCGATAATACCATCACTATCTACTTCATCAAATTCAAAATTATTAATTTGTTGCATAGTGAAAGCTGTCACTTTTTGATAGTGACATGTAATGTAAACAAACAATACGCTTTCTTATCACACTGAGACAACCGTCCCGTGTTTTTGTTTACCTTTTAGGTTAACTTTTTCCTGCATCTGTACTTCTTTCGTTGTTCCCGTAAAAGGCCAAAACCTTATCAATTCCCTTGATATTGGGCTTATTATAGGCTTTTATAAGTTAAAGATTTTTGATCTACAGGACACGACCTTCAAAGATATTAAAAAATTATTTAGGTAGCTTGTACGTATTTCACGCTGCAGACCCTCAAAAACCCTAGTTTGTCACCTACAGTATATATACACTGGCAGCTTTTGTGAAATTTTGACTTTTTGACTTGGCGGGGTGGACCTCTGCTGCGTTCCTAAATACATTGGATTGAAAAAATGTTGACGAATAGACCGACAGGCTGATCAATAGACAAACAGACACGACACCAAAAATGTTTCCTGATGTCTGAAACGGATTTCTGTCAAAGAACTTTTGAAGTCGGAGGCAACTAAAGTTAATTCTTTAGAACGATCACAATACTTTTATTAGCTTTGGTATGTTTGAAAGCCAAATATTAATTAAAAAAAATATTTTACTTACATATAATGTAGAAAGAAGTAAGAGAGCCAATGTGGTATAATATAGTCTCAGCATGTTCAGACCTACGAAGTAAGAATACGACTGAGAAGTTTCTAACGAGGAATGTTTGTTTTTATATTTTTTACTCTGCTGTATAAAGTTAAACTAACGGACTCCAAGTTTTTTTCTCATATTATACCATGTGCTAATTGACTAAATCAACTAAAACTAACTGTGCCAATTTACACTGCCTACATTTACCTTTGGAAAACACCAATAATAACTATACTTGGAATCTATTATTGTTTAGTCTAAATATCAATAATGTTCTAAAACAATGTAAATTAGAACGTCTAGAACAAAAAAGAATAAAAATGAGACATAATGCTAATAGAATTGACTTAGGTCAGTACATTTAAGGATTCCTTTGCAATATATAATATATTCCTTTGCAATATATAAGTTAACAATGGAAATACTCCTGACTCAATCAGACATAACATCAGCACTTTTACCATATTTAGGTAAGGTGTTACGCCGCGCGCACTCAGTCTTCCCATCGACTCCAACTCTGTTGTAAAAGCAATATTTTCAAGTTATTGTTCTATGTTATAATTGTAAACTTAAAATAAATTCTTTTAAAAAACTTAATCCCATATAATTTAAAGTTAACTAGCGCAGTCATTAGGACGGCTAGCAGTTTTGAGTGCATATCACTACCGTGAATCACCACCAGGTATGGCGGTATGGCTGTTACCGAAGTGCGCCAGCCTCCTTTCGGATTATAAATATTAGCTATCACTTATAAGTTATTCGTGAGTGTAATTTTTGTAAGAAAAAATGTCTTTAATTTTTAATATTAACCAAATAAATTGTTTTTTCTCTCGTATTTTTTATCACTTTTTTCCCTATGTTTTGATTGTGTAAGTGTTTAATTTCATTTTGAATATTCACAAATTAAAGTTTATCTTCTGACTCAATTTGGATTTTGTTCTTACGAGAACATTCAACAGATTCTCCTATACACTGAGATTTGCTAATGATCGCCGTATCATTCAGAGCAGTTTGTTTAAAGTAACTTCAAATCGCCTTATATTGAGTATATGCGAATATTGACATCGATTAGTCTTTTAGATTAGAGGAACCATGTCCGAGGTGGGTGGACTACCTGGGTCAAGAGATAGGATTTTCCCAGCGCACTTCGACCGTACCCTTCAAAAAGGGGCTGACGCACTTCCCCCTTGACCCGACCTATCCCGGCGCACTTGGTGTACAGCCGGCGGTATTTAGACGTAGGTTTCGGGTGGTCTGGTAGTACGGTAACAACTTGGCCATCACTACTAATTATTTTAATATCACTTGTAAATGTAGGAATTTGCATAATCTATAAGTTTTTAATCAGTTGTTGTATGTTGGCTCTCGAATTTATTAAAGATATTCAGAGATTCGTCGTTTTAATTAACCTTTTAAGTTGTCGTTTTGAAAAAGTTTAATTGGATGGGAATAACATTCAGACAAGATCAAGCAAAGATCAAATGATAGGGTGGATTTTTCCTCAAACGTCCAATTTGTAAAACAAAAAAAAACTTTCTTCTGCTTCCGAATTACTTCAAACATTCTATAGTTCCAAAATTAAATTTTGGCTGCAGAAAATGTCAGCTTATTTTAAATAAGAATACTTTTGAAACTAGAATAGTAACTCTAAATAGAAATGTACCTACTTAAAACATAAATTATAATATATATGATATAAACCAAACACCACTCACTGATTCGTCAATCACATTATCCCTAGAAAGAATATAGCTGGAGAGCTGAAATTTTGTATGAAGGTTTATCAAATAACCCTAAGTGATTGCTAAGGAATTGTTTTTACGATCCACCATTTTTAATCATGATGACGAATAAAAATATTTTCATTACATTATTCCTAAAACAGTGATAGCTAGATAAGATAATATCCTGATCTAGCAGCATTCCCTAAATTCTCTTAAGGCTGCGCGGGAACGGGGGTCGACACACGCGCCACAAAATCACGCCTCTAATATTAAACCTAGAGACTTGAAAATTTGTATGCGTATAGTTTGGGAAAAGCCAGAGGGTTGTTAGTTTTCGCTTTTTTCTTATCGCCTTTAGTTTTTTTGATAAAAAATAAAATGTGAGAGAAAAAAAAATTAAAATATAAATTTCAAAATTTTAAAAACAGGCGGAAATTTATATTTTTACAAAGAGTAATTGTGTGAATTTTGGTCAAAAAATATTAAGCTGGTGAGGCGTAATTTTATGGGAACTTTTTTTATATTTATTATCTGGAAAGTGCTGACCCTAGCGGATTTTTTAAAAAATACAATTTATTAAATTCTGATTTGTTGATTTTCCAATTTAAGCCACACCCACCGATGTTTTTCACCCTTTTATTTTGACAAATGAAATAAAAACAATTTCAAATATTCTTATTAAAATGAAAACAATTAAAAAAAAAAAAAAATGTTATATAAATATAATCTTAAAAAAAAGTAAAGAAGATTAAATCACACAAAAAAATACAAGATGAGCGGAAGGATTGAATGCTAGTTAATAAAAAAAGTTG
The DNA here is from genome assembly GCA_001010745.2 of Gerris buenoi. Classification (NCBI taxonomy): domain Eukaryota; kingdom Metazoa; phylum Arthropoda; class Insecta; order Hemiptera; family Gerridae; genus Gerris; species Gerris buenoi. Next base: position 1,176,818 of record KZ651193.1, read on the forward strand.
AAGAAGAAAATGTTAACTTCTGGGGGTTAATTTTTGGTCAGCGGCCACCCTTTTTCCACATACACAGCTTGAAAATTATCCAAGGAAAGGAGTGTCGCGATAGTTGTTCGATTAATTCCTTTTAGATCTCACTGTTCAATGAGACTAAATTTAGACAATTTTTAGTAAAACTAACAACGAAACCCCTATGTACTGTTAAAGATCGCTAAAACTATTAATAGTTTTTATAACAATAATGTTACTGTTAATGTTAATATAACAATAAAGTTCATGATAGGATGCGAGGAAGCTATGTGCCACACTAATTGGCAGTGTATTTTAAAATGCAGCTTATAAAAAATGGTTTAAAATATAAATTAAAGCTGAGACAATATCCTATTAGATTACGTATGTCTGAACCAGTTTGGACAAATTGCAAAAATAATTATCTATCAATACAAAGTTAATTGAACGTATTTTTAAATGAATTAGGTAAAGCAAATATAATTTTTCAATGCAACAAAAACAGATAATGAAAAAATTAAATAATATACCTAAATGGTTTTAACTTTCAAATGATGTAGCCTTTATTCATTAAAATAATAAATTTTAGCATATTCTCGCTTAGTAAAACAATTTAGTGTATACCCTCATCAAATTAAATCAAATACATTAAAAATAACCTACTCCGTTGATGAAGCTTTGGCTTTATATGTAGCTGAATTAATATGTATGTATCAAATCTAACTCACATCGTTATGTCTTCTAAGAAAGGGGGGGGGGGGGTTACTGGTTAGTGCACAGTAGGGAGGGAGTCCTACACCGTCGGTGAGCATCGTGATGGCCGAAGAAAGTAAGAAAGCCACCACAACCTAATTTTTTTCAGTCTTTTAAAGACTAGTGAAGAAAATTAAAATCTTATTGACTTATAAAATATAAATTAAAATTAAATGAATTAATAGCATCATTCATAGAAAAACCGGTGGAGAGCGGCCATGTCTATGTCTAACCAATTATGGTGGACAATGTGATATTCATGATCCTGAGTACAGAATTGGTTAGTTGATCGAAAATCAAGTGGATGTTATATTCACACTTGATAGATTAGTTATTCAAAAATATTAAAAAAAAAACGTGAACCCCTGTCAAAGGACAAACTAACATCATCTGGATTTTCGGTCTACTAACAAATTCTGTACTCAGGATCATAAAAATCACATTGTCCACCATAATTGGTGAGACATGGCCGCTCTCCGCCGGTTTGTTTTTTCAAATGCCTACTGCCAAGCTATAAAAGGCGCTAAAAAATTGACTTGTATGCAAAATTCAAGCTTCAGGCACTTTTTTGCTCGCTATCTCCTGGACTACTAGTTATTGCAGCACAAATTAAACTGTTCAGCGAAGGTTAACGAAAATTGTGTTTTGGGGTTTTTCAATCCAATTTTTCGCCCAAAAACATTTCGTAAAAAAATAAATATTGGGTGTTTAATTATATTCAAACCCTGAAGTACACGAATCTAAAGTAAAAAAAAAAAAAATCTGCTGACCTTCCATTTTTAAGAAAAGTGAACAATAAGAAACCAAAAATCGATTTTCCCTTATAATGAGTCATTCTAGTTCTATAAATTTTCAATGTTTTTGAATGTTTTCTGACTTTATTATTGAGTCTAGAGAATTACAGTATGAGTATTTCAACAAGCCCATAGGAGGGAGAAGGTACAAAAAACATGGGGGAGGGGATAATAAACATGTGGGCAAAACCGCAACTTTTATGTGTTTTTTTTTTTTAATTATATCCTTAAATTACAATAATTGATACCTAAAAAATCCCCCCCCCCATCAGCCGCTTAAATTATACTTCTCTGGAATAAAGTCAGAAAAAAGTCACAAAACTTTTGATACATGATTGAAAAAGTCATAGAAATGCGATTTAAATTCTCTTAAAAAAGTAAGGTCATAAGATTTTTTTTTTACATTAGATTCGTGTTCTTCAGGGTTTGAAGATAATCAAACGCCCAATATATATTTTTTTTACGAAATGTTTTGGGCGAAAAATTAGATCGAAAACCTCCAAAACATATTTTTTCGAACTTTAGGTGCAAATCCCGGGAAAACTGTAAGTATAGGAGAAATTTTGACTTCAGATTTGGATTCAGGACACAACAATACATCAGAATAGGACATTTTCATTCTGAAGCTTTTTTCAGAACAGTGTTATCCATATTATTAAATTTAAATATATTCATTCAAATTCTTATTTATAAAAATATTTTATCAATTATTAAAAACTCAATTTTCTAATATTTCTGTAAAGTGACATAAATTAAAGAAATTAATATTTATACATTTCTGTTTTTGTTTTTTATATTTATTTTGAGAATAATGCAATGGCCGACGTTATGTCAAAATAAAGAGAGGGGTAATGTGGGCGTTTCCTTCTCCTCCCAAAATAAACAAGGGGTTGAAAATAACTTGTGAAAAGCAGCGCTATCTGTTGAGAGAAGGTGTCAACACAACTCACTCCCGCGGGCTCTTAAAGATATCGTTTTACGATACCCTATCTTGATTCAAGATGGTGGCCTTTTTCACATGATGAAATCTCTAGAACTAATTGCACTAAAACCTTGAAATGTAGAAATTAGAATCCTTTTATAATATAAACAACGTTTGTAAAGGATTTTCCAATGGGCCTGTTGTTGAGGCCTGAACCTTAATCCCTTTCATTATAATTTGTAATTATTATATGTTTACCAGTTCTTTCTCGTTAACCGTACCTTTTGGGGTGTATGAATACTTATGTTTATTTTACAAACTTCTACTTAGTATTATTAATGGCACTATCCCTGTAACCACTTGTAACAAATAATCACACATCACATCACAATATAAAACTTCAGCAACGACCTGTTGCTGAATTTAAAGAGGTAGACTTGAGTGTTTACATTTCAGCGTTTATTTTTTATGCAACACTGGAGGTTTTATATATTCTATACAGGATAGCTCCACCGACGAGCTCAATTCGCTAATGCACCACTCAGTGAAACCTCACCTCAGCTACAGCTTATAGAGAGCTAGCTTGTAAAATGTAACAAACAGGTCAAGTGTATGCTAGCCAGAACGTGAAGAGAATTTAGGGATCAGGATATTGTTATCTTATCTAGCTAGCAAAACACATAAACAAACTTCAAGGGGGGGGGGCACTTTTCAAACGTGTCTACGCTCGCCCTATCAAAGTTATAACCAAAGAATTGTATATTTTTGGTATCAGCTCGACGTAGGGGAGACCGGGGCACAGAGGTCCGCACTGAGTTTTTTTATTGTATAGTGGCGCTACAAACCGGAAATCTGTATGATCTATTAGAGTTAGTTTGTTTCCAGACGTGAGCAGTCACTGGCAGAGTTAACTAAGTTTGATCAATTTTTAAGGAAAGTGATCTAATATTTACGTTATATATAATTAAATGTAACATTAATGTGATACAGAATTTTTAAACAAATTTACTGTATCTGATAAACTTAGGTCTCATATTTATAATGTAAATTGTTTTCATTTGTTTAAGTCCGTCGTGTATCTTGTCATAAAATTTTGTTTAATGACATGTGGCTCGGGGTACAGAGGACCGTAAAGGTATGCGGTACACCCCATGCTGTTATTTGAATTTGTAAAGAATGGACGTACGGTTCTTGCGCAAGGGCTAAAGATGGCGATGAAAATATTGTTTGTAGTTACTGCCAAATAAAAATAAAAATTTAGAATTTAATTTGTTTTTCTAAATAAACGGAAGTGGTCCTATGTGCCCCTGCACCAGGGGCACAGAGGACCAATCGAATTTTTACAGAAAAAATTAAAATAAAATTAAGAACTGTGAGTCGGGGAACAGTTAGAGAAATGTTTATTCTAATACACACTTCTTATTTACATAATTTTATTTAATAATGCTGAAGTTATCTGAACACAAACCTTATTAGGTCCTTTGTGCCCCGGTCTCCCCTACCCTTTCATTTGATACCCCCACAAGGTGACGGAAAAAAATATAAATTTTTTGACCCTTAAGTTTTTGTACCCTATTTTTTTTTTTTTTTTTTTTTTTTTACACGCAGGAAAATATAAGGGTCCTTGGCTTTGCCTACGGACCCTAAAAAGTATGGTAGTGTAGTTGTGTATGATCCATTTTCAATTTATAAATTATCGCTTGCATCTATTTATTGCATATAATCTAGTCACCAGCGGTAAAAAAAAATGCAAAACCTCAAAATTTTGGGAATCAACACCGATTTTTGTAAACTTTTGGATATTGAGCTCTACTTATCCTCTACTTCAAAATCTACTCTGTGCTGAACCGGGATATTAATTTTTTAGAGGTGAAAACTACCCCTAATTGCTAAAAGTTAAAAAATTGTAAAAAGGTAAAGTTTAAACGGATCTCTTGGCATTCTCGAACAATTTTATGATTAATTAAAAATTATATACAGGGGGTAAATTATCCCCTGAGGGCAATAATTTTCAAATCTAGTTTTATGTATTATAACTTGAAATGATTGAAAAGTTCGTCGTATTAAGTTTGAATTATTGTATTTTATTTTAATGAAATTGTTATTTGTACGACGCTTCAACCCTTAATGCCATCGCGCACTAGGGGCAACCACCCACATTGCCCCCAGCCACCCAATTTTAAAAATTCATTTTTTTACGATTTTGGTAGTATTTATACTACGGAAAGTTTACATTTTAATTTAAATCAAATTATAATTATTATTAACTCGGGAAAAAATCAGAGAAAAACAAGCTCCAGCGCCGGGGTTTGAACCCGGGCCTCTGTATTTTCAGTACAGTGTTCTAACCAGCTAAACTAATTTTAAAATTGGAGTGTATATTTTTGATAGCATATTTGTATTTTACGGTGAAAAATAATACTATTCTACTTGAAAATGTTTTTTCAATGGCCAATATTTTGCCCCCAATAGGGGAGAAAAGATAGAAAAACAACCCTTCCTAAATTAGTCAAAGATAACACTTTATCTTAGTAAAATATAAAGGGTTTGCGATAAATTAATGAAACTTAACGGATTCGTATGACGTAAGGGGAAGAAGTTTTCATGCAATCGTGCAGTAGGGATAACCACCCATTTTGCCCCTAGGCCAACCAACTTCAAAATTTCAAATTGTGTATATTTTTGATAGCATATTTGAATTTTACGGTGAAAAATAATAGGATTTTACTTTAAACCTTTTTTCCCCTCTCCAATAGTTTTCCCTCCAAATGGGGTAAAAGTATAAAAATAGTATACTTCATCGCTTGGGGGCGAAATGGGTGGTTGCTCCTAGTGCGCAATTTAATGAAAACAAACTTCCCTTTGGTATGAATCCCCCAAAGTTTTATTAATTTACCTCAAATCGTTCAAAATCTTAGAGGGGAGACACTTTTGGACCACCTTGTATATATCTAAACACACATAGATTAGAAAATACCGTTAAAGATGCGTGACTTCCCGGCAGTTGACGCTTGACGTGACTTTAATTCGACGACGGTCTGAACGCACGGCTATCCAGAGTTAAATGCATTCACCATGTGCCAACTGTTGCTCCATCGTATGCCACATTTCTCTGTCTTTGGCGCTAGGCTCCAAAATTCGTGTTCCGAAAGTACAGTTGGTTTTTTGACGACAATTCCCTTATTTGCCGGGCTATTAACTTTTTTAAAAAATACAATTTGTAGAGAATTTCAAGCGCTTTAACGTCATGTCGATTAAAAATGTTTCGACCCTTATTATGGAAAATAATTGAGTTCAAAGGGTTTGTATCAGCTACAAATAGTGCTCGAATGCAATCTTTGAACCACCATATCTCATTCAATTTTTATTATACAAAGATAAAAAGTATATCTAAATTATTAATAAAATTATCCCTACAATTAATACATTTTTTCGTATCATGAATAGTGTTTGGTTTATTTAAGAACGGTGATTTTTTTTTTTTTTTTCAAAATTAAAATAAATCCTACCGCGGGTATCCGCAAGCCGAGCGAATTTCCATTGGAAATTTGTAGTAT
>KZ651194.1:29825-44114 GCA_001010745.2 Gerris buenoi
TTTTTTTTTTTTTTTTTTTTTTTTTTTTTTTTTTTTTTTTTTTTTTTTTTTTAATTATTATTATATTAGCTTATTATTTGATTTATAAGTAGTTTATTTTGTTTTCATAAAAAAAATGTTCGATTCTATTTATGAATTCTAAGCAAGGCTTGTAAACTTGCTCATGGATTTTATATCCTATTACCAATTACTCCTATCCTGCATAACAAAATTCGTTAGCACTTAAAAATGTTAAAAACTTAGCTTAAAATGTATTCTACAATAATTAGATAGGTGTCTATATCATTAGCAGGTATATATCTAATGTAGAAGTAATTCTAGACATTATAAAATATTCTAGATTGTTTTATATATTTCAACCAGACATTACCTGAGTAAGAAGGTCCGTCGATTCAGGTCCGCCATTAAGCACCCTACCAACAATATCATCTGCATTTCTAGTTAAGTAATCCATTCTCTTTTGGTTTTCCACAAGAGAAGTCTGTCTCTTTTCTTTGACAGCAGCTCTGCACTAAAATAAATAAGCATTACATTGCTGAGATTGTTGTTGTTGTTTATTATGATTGTGTTATGTTGAGAGTGTACACTATTGAAATATATTAGCACTCATTCTTAAAAGCCGTTGTAAAAATAAAAAGAAATAATTAATTTATTGAATTATTTATTTATTATAAAAAAAAGTTGTTTTTTTTTGTTTTGTTTTTTAAATTAATGCTCAACAACTAAACAAGTAGAGTTTAGGGTTTTCTTCAAATATTTTGTTTAAATATAGATTATTTCGTGTCTTATCTAGATACTACTCGTAAAATAATCTTTGGCGTAATTAGCTCAAGTCTATGCTCTATTTTACGAAAGATAACTGGAAGGTGATTATCCTATTAATAAATTATCATTTACTTTAATCCTGAATTAAGTTGATCCATTAGCTGAGCATTAATACCAAGTATAAACAAATGTAATTTTTATGGAATCTGTATCTTAAAATTTATTATTTGAACTACATACTAATTTTTATTTAATTTGTTCAAACCTATATTCAATATTACTCACTAGATGCATGAGGACGACTAAAAATATAACAAATATTAACTTCATTTCGATAGTCTATAAAACTGTCTGGATGATCAATGCTTCTTCTTACTTATATGTATATACTATTTTTTTCTTGTATTAATTACTTTGGAGTGGCCTTGAGAGGGCTTTTTTATTTTGATCTTTCGGTTTCTAACATATTTTTTTCGTGTACAAGAATTTTGAAAATGACTCAAATTACATTTAATTATAACAGTCAAGAGTTTCAATTTATTCAACAAATAAATGTAAGTCTAATTACTGTCGGATCCAAGTTTTTTAAAAAAAGTATGTATTAATTTCTTTATTTGAGACCCTAATTAGGTGGCTTCACGTGGTTGGATTAAGCTTAATAGAGCTTTAATATTATTTTTAATTTGGCTGATCCTCTTCTTATGTCTTTTAAAGTGTGTAAATCGGGACGAAAATGTATAATTATTTTAGATGGAGGAAGAAATTTTCTATTAACTTTTTTAATGAGTTGAGTAAAGATAGACGTTTTAAGTTAAGAATATAACTGAATTTATTTAAATATATTTATATACTATATCTAATTAATATTAATATTATTGAGTAAACCCCCTTAATTCTCAACATTTCCCGTATGTACAGTGGCATTTGGATTTTAAGGGGGGTAAAAAGTTTAAACAAATTAACTTTTTGGATTTATTGATGGTTAGGTACACGGCAAATCCTACAAGTATACCGAATTTCTTGGTAAACATTATTGTCAGTCAGTTAGCGTGTTTGCCATGCGGCTTTATACATGGGAGTAGCCAGAAGGGGGGCCCGGGCCCCCCCTGCCCTAACGTTTGGACGGGATATCCACAAACTAAAATAATAGAATAGACGGCACTACTTTAAATTGTTACTCCCCTTATAAAAAATAGAGGAGAGTAACAATCTAAAAAGGTCTAGGGAAAGTTCTTCTTCAGATTGTTACTCCCCTTATAATACCAAAGTGTGATATTCCTTTGTCCAAAAGTATCTTGGACTAAACATCCCTTTTTCTTTAACAAACTCAGACTTTTTTAGGCCTAGCTGCATTTCTCGTAAACTATGCTTTATTCGATGTTAGCTGATCTCACTATTTCTACAGTTCAATAAATTTACAAAAATTTAAATCCAACGGCAACTCTGTACGCCTAACAGGTTCCGAGATATGACACTTTATAAATTGGCTATTTTTATGCAAAAAATGAACATTTTAAGTGTTGTTCTTGCTGTGGATTTTGGGCCACACTTCCTTTGATCTTGTTCTCAGATTAGTTTTTTTGCTAGTTGACCCTTTTTTTGACAACTGGCTACACTAATAATAGCAAAATATTATTCCTTATTGGAGCTTGTGGCCAATATAATACATTCAAAATGTTTGGATATTTTCAGTGTAATATCCACAAGCATATTAACAGGGTTTTAAATGCAATTAAAGGACACCGTGAAACAGCTGATTCAATTTGGAAGGAGCTCTTGCTTCAGCAGATATGATACCAGAAGAATTAAATATTGATCTTCAACCTCCTACTACTCCTCGGCACTACGTTCCGTGAAGGGCCCTGGCCGCAAAAACATAGCCTCGCCACTACTCCCTATCCTGCGCACGTCTCCTCCCGAAGCGAACGCCCAATGTCGTCTTCGACATGCTCCGGCCATCTCATTCTGGGTTTGCCTCTTCTTCTTCCACCTCCTGGTCTTCCATCCATCATCCTCTTAGGACTTAGCTTTCCTCCATGCGCACCACATGTCCTAACCATCGAACTCGTCGAAATAACAATGTCTGGTTGATCGTGTAGACTGTAGACCCATCACTTCTTGATTAGTGCGGAATCTCCAAATACAATTCTCGCAAGCTGCTCCGTATATCTTCCTTAAGATTTTTCGCTCCCAACTACGGAGGTTATCCTCTTCAGTCCGTACTAGCGTCCAAGTCTCTGACCCATAGGTGGCCGTGGGTCGGACTAAACTTTTATAAACCATGGGCTTTGTGCTAGGGCTGGAATTTTTCTCATCTGAGACAGCGTTCCCATCAGTTATCCGGTATCTCAAATACTTGAAATCTCTGACTCTTTCAAATTATTCTCCTCCGTCCGCACTTTATCCTCCCAGACATTGTTTCTTCTAGATGAAAACATATATTATATACATCGTCTTCTTGGTGTTCACGACAAGTCCTAATTCTTTGGCTGCTTCCCGTAGCGAAACCTAACTTTCTTCCAAATCTGCAAACCTTCGAGCTATGATGTCTATATCATCAGCGAAGGCCATAATCTGGGTCATTTTGTTGTATATGGCACCACCCGAGAGAACCTTGTCTCAGACCTTGCATGACCTTGCCGGTGTCAATTCCAAGGTCCATATGTCTTGCAATGCTGCAGTTACTCTATGATTTAAATGCTCCTCCATTCTTCCATAATTCTGCTGGGATATTATCTTCCCCCGGTACTTTATTTGCATTTAAACTCTCTACTGCTATCCTCACCTCTTCTTCCGTTGGTGGAGTACAAAGATCTTTATCTATTACTTCATTCTCATCCAGGTCACTCTCACTTATATCTTCATAATTCCCTTGATCACTTACTTCCTCTTCACGTTCTAGCATTTCCTGAAAATATTCTGCCCGTCTCTCAAGTATCCTTCCCTTATCACCAATAAGACTTCTATCTTAATCCCTGCAAAAAACGTTGGGGGGTTGAAACCCTTTCCCCTGCTCCTTTACTCTCTGATGAAAAGCTCTTGTATCATAATTTATTACCTTCAACCTCCTAGAACTGTTGAAAAAACAGAAACACCGGTCTAACACTCCAGCAGAATCCATCGAATCAGAATCATTGGAGGAGGGCAGTACTTATACCATATCTCGATTCTATGATTATGATTTCATCACTTAAGTGTAAATTGTCAGTGGACAACCTCCCAGGATATCTCTACAATAATTTCATTAATTCATTATAAAGGACATAGGCTTAGAAGAGCTAAAATAAAGGGCCCATTCTGTAGCTAATTTTTACAATTTAATTCTGTGAGTTGGCCCTCGAGGGTCATTGACCAAGGGTATTAATTACGTTGGATACCAAATAAGTTGGATACCAAGGGTATTAAATACGTTGGATACCAAGGGTATTAAATACGTTGGATACCAAGGGTATTAAATACGTTGGATACCAAGGGTATTAAATACGTTGGATACCAAGGGTATTAAATACGTTGGATACCAAGGGTATTAAATACGTTGGATACCAAGGGTATTAAATACGTTGGATACCAAGGGTATTAAATACGTTGGATACCAAGGGTATTAAATACGTTGGATACCAAGGGTATTAAATACGTTGGATACCAAGGGTATTAAATACGTTGGATACCAAGGGTATTAAATACGTTGGATACCAAGGGTATTAAATACGTTGGATACCAAGGGTATTAAATACGTTGGATACCAAGGGTATTAAATACGTTGGATACCAAGGGTATTAAATACGTTGGATACCAAGGGTATTAAATACGTTGGATACCAAGGGTATTAAATACGTTGGATACCAAGGGTATTAAATACGTTGGATACCAAGGGTATTAAATACGTTGGATACCAAGGGTATTAAATACGTTGGATACCAAGGGTATTAAATACGTTGGATACCAAGGGTATTAAATACGTTGGATACCAAGGGTATTAAATACGTTGGATACCAAGGGTATTAAATACGTTGGATACCAAGGGTATTAAATACGTTGGATACCAAGGGTATTAAATACGTTGGATACCAAGGGTATTAAATACGTTGGATACCAAGGGTATTAAATACGTTGGNTCCTAACTACTCCTACGCGCTACCCCCCCTCCCCCCTTAAAATTTATAGAAACTTGTAGATGTTGGGCCCCCCCTAAGTCAAAACCTGGCTACGTCCATGGCTTTATAGTATATAGATAGAAAACAATAGTTGTCCCAAACAAAAATTGTGAGATAATAAAAAACACGTAAAAAGAATTTAAACACGTAAGAACCCCCTGGCGTCAACTTATTAAATTTTCTAAATCTTTATTTAGGCATTTCGTTTTAATAATGTGTTGAATAAAGCGACACTGACTGTCAAACTCTGGGTGTAGAGAAGGTTTTCATTCTTTTCATTTCGTTCTTATTTTCGTCATGCATTTACTTCAACTTATTTGTTAACTATAAACATTGAAATATTTATAAATTACCATGGTGGGAAATGTATCTAGTTTCAGTAGACGTCTCCTTCGAGTACACAAGCAAGTCTTATTCTTTCTATTTGCAGATTATTCTATGTATAAAATGTTTTTATTGATGTTAAATGATGACTTTTATCTGTTTGTTTTTATTTTCAATACCACTAAAATATTATTCTTGCTTTAGGTCAAAGTCGCGATGGCAGTCGTCATCGTTTTGTTCGCAGAGTTCAGCACCGCCTCCAATAAAAAACTCATTTACTCAACCGTCTCTAGAGTTACCTCTTCCTGGTTTAGGCGGTGTATCCTACGCTAAACAAAGAAGTGAAGATCACATTACTCAAATCACTACCTTACCAAATGGTTTGAGAGTAGCCACTGAGAACCGCTTTGGGTCCTTCTGTACAGTGGGAGGTAAGAATTTCTGGATTAAGAAAATCATTAGAATATGTGTATGTACTCATTGATTAAATATTCCTCCGGCTCTGGCTGAAAGCCATGGTTGCAATTTTTTTATAAAGAGAATTAGTATAATTGTGTTTAATAACCTTATATTATCTATATAAGTTCAATTTTATTAGTTTTATAAAAGTTATATTTTAAATTGAGATTTCTTATCAATATTTTCTTGACTTCTATTCAAAACACGTTTCTTAAGAAAAAGGGAGGTTACTGTTAACAGGTTAGATATGAGAAGATACAAAGTTGTCCTATGTTCAAATTACTTAAGTCAAGTGATGTTTAATCTATGGCTGGCATGCGAAAAGTTTATTTCATACCAGCTTTCTCATTTTGTCATGTCAAACCTAAATGAAACCTTTCAGTTCTCTTTTCTCCTGTTTATATCTTTGTTTTCATTTTTTGAGTCATCTATTTACATTGTAAATATTAAATATACAGTAGAACCCCAGAAATTCCAACTTATTAGCACCGGGGCCAGTTCGGATTGATGAATGGTTCAGATTATTGAGATTTCTGCTTTTATTGACGATTAAATTTTATAAAATAATATTCCTGTGTTCCAGCACTTGGAATACCTCGTATTTCTTGTAAAAAAGAGATCAAGAAGTAATTAGAATAAGTTAGAACACTGATAAATCTTTTTGACAAAAAATAAAAGTTTTTTTCTCCACCATCTGGAATTAAAGGAAACATTTTGAATGTTATATGTACTGTAACATGAAAAATGATTTCCTCATATACATGTATGTTAACACATGTAACTGAAATAATATTTATTGTTTATTTACTCACTTGTTAGGGGGCCTGGGTGGCTCAGAGGCTAGAGCGCTCGCCCTGCGGGAAGGCAAGTTAAGCAGCATCGAGCCGGTTAGAAGGTGACCGCAGCTCTGAGTTTGATTCCCGGACCGGGCCCCCCGCTCAATATCCACCCAGCATTGTTTAAACAAATGGGAAACTCCTCATAAGATTGGTGCCACCAGGTTTCGGCCTGAAAACCATGATGGTTATACAACCAGGAGGGGAGTCATGGTTAACGACCATATCTTAACACGAGTGTGTGAAGATTTCGGTTCCTAAACCCAGTTAGTTCAATGGGCCCACCTAAGTGGCCTGCGTCTTCTGGTGTAAAAGCCCCCTGGAATAAAAAAAACAAAACAAAAAACTTACAAGTTAAATTAATCAATTGATAAATCTTGGTTTGAGGGTGATCCTCTCATATCGATATATTACAGTTGCCGGGTTTATTTATTAAACCGTAAGACAATCTTAAGACTTATGGCATGTTAATACTTTGTATGGAGAATGTCCAACATTGCTTTAAACTAAGGAATCAATTTTAAGAAAAGGAGGAGTTTATTTATTGTAACCCTAACCAGACCCAAAGAAAATATATTTTTACATATAGTTTTCTATACTTAGAGGAATCAATTGCTTTACTATACTAATACTTACTTACCTATATTATTACTTACTATTATACTACCTCCCAATCCATCTCTGCTCAGGGGTGGTCATTATGGCCAATAATGCTCACTAAATCACAGGAACTCTGATTTTAGCAAAAACATACATCAGTAGTTTGTAGGAAGTTAATGAAAATACATAAACAGACCTTTGCTAATTAAACTGTATGTATATAAGACTTGAAGATGATACTGGTCACTGTGTCCTCAGCTGTAATAAGAAGCAGTTACTACATTCTATTAAACTACTGTATGTAATAGGGCATGGTTACTGTAAATTATAAATCAAAGTTACATTTTATACAAAAGCAGCACTAAACATTGAACCTCAACTTAGCACAAGGAGCGGGGGGTTATAATTGTCACAGTTATTAGTTATTTATCAGTCACTGTTTTATGTTCTTCATAAAGAGTAACATTAAATCTTACTTTGTTCAATTCAATTGTAATTTATATTTTATTTTGATGTTTTTTATGGATGTATATCTTAATAAAATCTCTTTGATTTAGTTGTTGTAGAATGTGGATCACGTTTTGAAGTTGCTTATCCAAGCGGAGTATCTCACTTCCTTGAAAAATTAGCTTTCAATGTAAGTATTCTCTCTTTTCCTCTTACCTTTCCACTAATAATATACTAGTTTTCTTTAACATAGGCTTCTACTGTCAGATTTGCTACTGGAATTGTGTAAATCCTTACACTTTTAATCCATTGCAGGGTTCATTTTTATGGTAATAGTCAAGACTTTTGAATACTTAAATTTACTGGTGTGATAATTAGTTTTAATTACAGGATACATGTACCTATTTGATGATATTTTTTAATTAATTTTTTTATAACAACTATTAAAAAAAAGTTTATTTATAAATCAATTCTGTATTGCTTTTTAAAATGCTAATAATTTAATATTATAATTCCTTAAAATTAGAGGCAAGTTTACATAAAAGCTCTTTGGGTAACTATAATGTAAGTAATAAATATATGCTTATTTTTTTCTTATTTCCCAGTTCTATTTATTTTCTAATAATAAAAATATTCAACTAATTTGATGATCACTTATTTAAGTTGAAAATATGAAGCTACTATAGAAAATATATAAATGCTCAATAAAAGATTTTATTTAAGTAAAAAAATCACTGGCATAGCGTGGTTTAAAGCGCCTTGGAGCAGTAGTGACTGCAGCACCCCCCCCCCACCAAAAACCCCATCATCATATGCTCTCACTGCTGCCCCAATTATGTTTTAATTTAAGGCCTTACTTTATAAGAATTTCAGTAATTCTTAGTGGCCGTGGAGACATCACCAACCTTTACATTATTGGCATTAATCTCTCAACAAAACACTCATTCACTGTTGGATTTATTATTTTTAAGTACTGTGATAAAAAATTAGGGCATTTAATTTGCAGTACAGTATAATACGAGGGTGGATCAAATATACACGGGACTTTGATCTCTGAGCTTCAATGGTTGATGGGGCGGGACATTGCTTCTAGGCTGTTTTAGTAGGGTCATTAGAAGGTGCCAGAGGGGGTCGTCTCCCCCTTTACGACCGTAAACTAGTAGAACTCACGATTTCTGAGCAACAGGTGCTCACCTCTATTGTGCAACGCATTATTATAAAATTCCTTGCCTGTGAAGGAGTCAAACCTTCAGAAATTTTAAGGTTGACCACACAGTTCGGGGACGAAACCCTCTCAATGACCCATGTGTTTAAAGGTGATCGACATGTGACTGTCTCCCAAATGGCTGCACTGGGATAAGTTATGGGAGCGGTTATCCAAACAGTCACACGTCAATCACCTTCAATAATGTCACAAATCGCACTAATGTTCTTTCTGTAATGCTGCTCTGGGGATGACGATTGTGTTTCTCATTCTCTTCCCTTCTGAAACTCTTTGTGCGGTTCCTTGAGATGGTTTCGTCCCCGAACTGCATGGTCAACCTATGGAAAATTTCTGAAGATTTGACTCCTTTGCAGGCCTGGAATTTTATAATAATGCGTTGCGCAGTAGAGGGGGGCCCCTGTTGCTCAGAAATTGCGAGTGCTACTAGTGAACGGTCGTAAAGGGGGTGACGACCCCCTCTGGCCCCTTCTAATGACCCCACTTAAACAGCCTAGAAGCGATGTCCCGCCCCATCAACCGTTGGTGCTCAGAGATCAAAGTCCCGTTTATATTTGATCCACCCTCGTGTATTGTTACAAATAGTAGGCTATTTTAAATCTAAAATACGTTACAAATAAATTTTTTCAAGACGTCTGCAATTTTTTCCCCTTACAAAAGATGGCCTCCTTGGATTCTTGCGCCCTGGAGTGACTGCTGCATTTACTCCCTTATTGCTTTATTTTAAAATAAAATTTGTGAAAATTTTTTGCTTACAGTCCACATCATTATTTGAAGACAAAGATAAAATACTTCATTCCCTTGAAAAAAATGGTGGAATTTGCGATTGTCTTTCTTCCAGGTTAGAATCTTAAGGTTTTTTTTTTGTTTTTTTTTGTTAATTTATTATTTTTTTGATGTATAAATCATAACTACTTGAAACGATAGACATTGTACTCAATTTACTTATTTAAAATTTTTTATGGATAAAAAGAAGGAAATAAATCTTAAATATAACTTGTTTGATGCCTATAAATCTTAATCTTACTGTATGATAGCTTCTGTCCGTTGTAGAGAGGTGTCCATTAAAAAACCAAACAATAAAAAAAAAAAAAAAAAAAAAAAAATTCTACACATAAATAGAAATGTTATCTGAAAATGTTTATTATATGGATAAATCATTTTTGTAAGTGATTAAGTGATTAGGTATGCAAAATATATGAACAAATTTACATAAATATGTTAATATAATAGCATAGATATATTTTTATATTACATATGTGCATGATCAATAATAATAATAATAAAATTACACAATATCAATAAGTATTAGTATAACAAATTACACACAATAAGTATTACACCTTAAATGTGTAAAAAAAAATATTGAAAAATAATAGCATGAAGGTATTATTAATTGTTTGTACCGCTAATGACCCACGTGCAGTCGAAGCGGAAAAAAAAAAAAAAAATAATAATTATAAAAATACAATTAAATTAAATATTTGGTTTAGAATTTTTGGCTGAAAAATTGTATGTCCTGTCTTGTAAGGAGGAGTTAGTTTATAATATAATGCACATTATGTAATCTGCACATAATCTAACTAACTAAATAACTCCATGGATCAGCATCCTGTGCAGGCCTCAGGCCTGCCAAATAATCCATTTTAAACTAAATCCACAAATCTCTACTATCTTTGAGCAATTTTCAGAAAAAAATATAAATCCTTACCCTTGAAAACAGGTTAATTGACTAGATTCAATCTAGTCTAACTAGTTAATTTTTATTTATGTTTTTAGTTTTAGTTTTTTTTTGTTTATCTTTGTACTATGTGTGCTACTTGTTGTTATGCTATGTTGTAGGATTTTTAAATTTTTGTTAAGCCGGCTTTACACCTTGCGATTTGTCGGTGCAATCTGGTCGGAACGATAAATCGCACCGATATATCATAAGGTGTAAATGGAAATTGTATAACGATGTTGGGGTTGGGGTTGGGTTGTTGATCGAATCAAAACCTATTCAATCTGTGAGATCGGCCGACAAGTCGGTGCATGTAAAGGGAGGTTGTACAACCTCCTGGCCAACCCCCTACGTAAAGTAAATTAAAAAGAAAGATTGGGTCGGAGATTGGGGTAAGAAATCGGTGTAGCGTAAACGCTCCCAGGTTGCAACGATATATCATGCAATTTATCGTTCCTTCAGATTGCAAATCGCAAGGTGTAAAGTCGGCTTTAGTTATTATAATAATGTTACAATGTTTTAATAATACCTGAAGATGACCACAGTGTTGGTCGAAATATGTATAGTAATTTAATTTATTTAAAGCTATTCTGTAATTATAGAACTAAAGTATTGATTTCATTTTAATTTGAAATATGGGAGTTCTATAAAATTAAAAGTGATACCAAAAATAAGTTGCTATGTACTGTAGATTGTAGATAGACAGACCTGTTTATTGGCACCTCAAAAAAGTGTGTGTTTTTGTGTCATCGCAGTGCTTTCTCTCCTTATATACTAGTTTATTAATATAATTTTTTATTTATTTTTTTTTTTTAACAATTTCAGAGATACATTTGTGTATGCTACTTCTGCTGAAAGAAAAGGGCTAGACAATGTTGTCAATATACTGTCTGAAGTTCTACTGAGATCACAGTTAAAACAGTCTGAGGTAATCCAATTTTTTTTCATTTGAATATCATTCAAATTTATTTTATGAAATAAAAAATTGAAATATTTGAAGTGCTTTGGCAATCATGTGGGGTGTGGGAAAGAGTAAGTTTTACCTGGGGCTTCTTGACCAAATTTGTTTAATAATCTGTTCTTTAATATATTTGTTTAATAAAAATTATCTGAAACTATAGAGAACTCTGAATTAAAACAATAGCTATTTGATTATAATATTTTAAATTTTCTTGGTGAAAGTGCCCGTTTTTTTTTTTGCAACCCTCTTTATCTATCAATGTTTGTCAAAAACCAGTTCTCATTTGCATGTACAAAAATAAATAACCCACACTATATTTTGTACTTCTTAAGCTGTTTCTTTTTAATCAATCTATGTAAAAATATCATTGAAAATAGCTGAAAGAATAATATGATTATCTGATAGTTAATTTTATGAATATTGTCGTTATACAATTTATAAATTATTTTAAAATTAAAGCTCCAATGTGTTTTTATTTCTGATGATTATTTAAATTATGAGGGCCTAATTGGAATAATATTGTCCTTACAATAATGTTAAGCAGCATCAGCCTGGTCACCATTTGGATGGGTGTGGATCTTGGTTAAATTCCCTGACCAGGCCCCCTGCTCGGTGTTGAAGCAGCACTACTTTTTTTTTCTTTTTTTTTTCTTGGGGTAGCTGCTTATGTGAAGTGGAGACTAAACGGTTTCAAATGCCCATTATAAGATTTATACTGCTGATCTAGCGACACACTAACCCTGTGTCATGCATTACATAAATAGTCGTACAAGCCCATTAGCTAGGCTATTCACAGGCTACTGAGTTAGGTATTTAATTAGTTTTTTTTTTTTNTTGAAAACTACCCTTAAGCGATTTAAATTTACTCCTAGAATTCATGTTAAAAAGCTTTAATGATGTGGTTTTTTTTATTATGTTATAGGTAGAAATTGCTAAGCAGCATATATCTTTTGAATTAGAAAATTTAATGACTCGCCCTGAGCAAGAAATAATTCTTACTGACATGATTCATGCTGTGAGTATAATTATAAATGATTTCCCATTTGTGTGTAAAGTTTGCTTGACCGTCACACACTTTAATAGTTATTTATACTTTTTGTTCAAAATAATATGTTTGTTGCAGGCTGCATTTAGAGATAATACATTAGGATTACCCAAGCTATGTCCTGCAGAAAATTTAGAAAAAATAACCCGGCAAGTTCTTTTCTCTTATATGAAAAATCATTTCACACCTAAAAGGATGGTAGTTGCAGGAGTTGGAGTTGATCACCAAGAACTAGTAGATTATGTTCAAAAGTAGGTATAAATTTATTCTTTTTTTTGAAATTTTATTGTTTTTTACTTAAACTCTAGTGTTTTAAATATTACTTTAGTTTATATTCAGCAAAGCAAAAATAATATTATTATTATCTATTGATTCTTCTTACTACAAAGACTGAAATCATACCTATAACACCAATCAACAATATAATTAGTAGAAATAATTAATTTTAATGTGTATTAAATTAAATCATATATACTTTTAATTTTAATTTGTTTTATAATATCTACTTTATTTTTCTTTTTAGATACTTTGTAGAGACTCTACCTATATGGGAGACAGACAAGAGTCTCGTACTTCCTGGTACTGAGGGAAAAGTAGATCGGTCAATAGCTCAATATACTGGTGGTATGGTACAGGTATGTCCTTCAAAAGTTTTTTCTAAAATATTTTTATTTGTATTGAAAAAAAAAAAAAAAAAAATCTTTACTCTTGTGTCAGAAACTAACTGAATTAAATCTTGAATGTTATTGTTATTAAACGAACGGCTGTTACAGATTTGTCAGGTCTAAATTGAACATTATTATAAATTCACTTTTAAAGCCTTTTTAAAATTTGCCATAGAGCATTTACTTTAGAAGAGAAGGTTGAATAATTATCATAAAAAGATCAAGAGACAGTTCTCCCCAAAATTTATTTAGTTATTTCAACTTGTGCTATATTTTTTTTTTTAGTTTAACTTCTTACTTGGGGGGAGGGGGGATCGATGGCGAGATAAGCAATCTTTTTTGTTATGTGATAAGAGTGACGGAAGTGAATTTACTGTAACAAATTCTCCAACCTAGATCTGGCAATCTTCAGATCTCCATACCAGAGCTTTAAACTCCACAGCTAACTCTGAACTCAACCCCTTGGGTCAGTAGCGGATCCAGATCTTGCGGGGCCCTGGGCAAGACATTATGGCGGGGCTCCCTAGGTTAGGACGGGGGATTGCTAATAAATAAACAATAAAACAACTTAATAATAAACCACTTATAACTTGAACCTATTTTACGGCTGATTCCTTTCTCTTTGGGGGTTCATCTCAACCATAGAAACATTTTTGTTTTTGCTCTCAAAATAATTCAAAACTTTATAAAATAATTACAATACTGCTCATTGATATGTTTTTAATCTAACATATTACTTGAACATAAACACCTTAAATTAAATAGTTTTCAACTACTCGTCAATTTTTTTTTGTAACGTGTTCGAAGAGACACATTTCCTCTAAAAAATATTATTGCAATAATAAGCTCTGTTATATGTACTTAACTATTTATTCTTTATGATATTTTGGGGTTTATAGTTAAATTATTGTTGTAAGTAATAGGTTAAACTGTCTACTATTTATTATTTGCGATCTTTCCTATAATTTGAAAACTACCCTTAAGCGATTTAAATTTACTCCTAGAATTCATGTTAAAAAGCTTATAATTTTACACTTTATTACCTTTTATAATTTAATGATCAATTACACATTTGAAGGGGGGTCCGGGGG
>KZ651194.1:45003-59735 GCA_001010745.2 Gerris buenoi
GTTGAGCTATTGCATCCCCCCCCACCCCGACAAAGGTAGGGTGGTGGAAAATTTTAGAATTCTAATAAAAAATTTGCAATCTTTATCTTAGGACAAATTTTTTTCTTTTGATGTCAATTGGTAAAACTGCACAATGGCTCAACTATTTTGTACTGTCCGATTTACTTAGTTATTTTACTATTCCTTTTTACAGGATTTGTCTTTTTTACAGTTTTTCAGTACATTGTCAAAAGATCTGGTTGTAGAATCTCGACAAATTCAGTAATTTTTTTTTTTTTTTTTAAATAATACACAAAGTGTCACGTTTTATGGGGTAATGTTATAAGGTTATGTCGAAAAGTACATAACCGCGTGCACTCGTCAGCGTGACTCATCTTCCCTATGCCCCCCAATTATAAGAGCTTACTGCCGGAACCGGGTGTTAAATCATTTAATTTTATATGGCACGGGGCCCCGCGGGTTATCTTAAACATGAATAAAAAAATTATTTTTATTTTATAACTTATTTATTTGCCTTCTTTACAGCGAGGGGCCCCATGTAAAGATAGTTAGGTATTAGACTTTGAATTTTATAATTCTAATATTTCATGTTTTGTATATGTTACGGGTCCCCGCGAACAATCCTAGTATTAAACTAAAAATTTTCCAACGTTATGTATAATACCGCATTTACACGCGGTATTTAACCGCGGTTCGCCGGAAGTCTTAGTCTAATTTTTCCACTCGTCCCCACAACGCGAATGGCCATTTACACATTCGCGCTCGCGACTCGCCTCGTGCTTCGCCGGAACTCTCTATTAATTCAACTACTAACGCAATCAATGGCAATTAGTACACACAATAAAATCACACTGGTGGAAGTTTATATAAAATAAGTTATATATAACTTTATGAAAAGTTTTTTCTTATTTATATATACACTTATTCTTATTTACATATAAACTTTATGTAAAGTTTATATATACTTTTATATTAGTTATATATAAACTATATGAAGTTTTATATTAGTTATTATATAAACTTTATATAAAGTTTTATATTATTTATATATTAACTTTATATAGTTTTATATACTTTTATATTAGATATATAAAGTTAGTATTAGTGATATCTAAACTATATAAAGTTGTATATTAGTTATATAAACACTATATAAAGTTTTATATTATTTATATACGTACAAACTTTATTTAAAGTTTTATATTAGTTATATATAAACTTTATATAAATTTGTACATACGATTTGTATTAGTTAGATATATAAACATTGTATTAAGTTTATAGATAATTTTGAAATAACTTTATTTATTTTTTAACAGAGTGTTTTGATTTATGTGTACTTAATATCACTTCATTATATTTTATTACCAAAAAATATCAGTCAATTCAACCAATTAATTACAGAAGCATTAATCTATATTTTATTTTTGTACTTTCATATTATACTTATATTATAAAAAATATAGTGGGTGTTAGGGTCCTAAATAGCTGGTTCACCGTGGTACATTTCCAAAAAAAATTATCCATTCCATTCTCCGATTAAAAAGAAAAAAGTAAAAAAACAAACAAAAAACACGTGATAAAGAGAAGGACTCGTTGTGAAATGAACAGCGAGTGTGTAAACACTGAGTTCGCCTCGCCTTCCGACTCGTTGCAACCCTAGACTTCCAGGAATTTCCCTTTGACTCGCGCTAGAGAGACCGCTCCTGACGCGATGGCCACGAGTCGCGAGGCGATTGACGAGGTGAATGACGAGTGAGTTGTTTACACAATCGCCTCGCGGCTCGCCTCGCGCCTCGCCTCGTCAATCGTGCGAATGTGTAAATGCGGCATAAGTTTTTCTATAACGTATAAGGATTTTACTTTAATTTCCTATTAAAATAGGAAATTAGGCACGGGGTCCTCCTAGGCGCGGGGCCCTGGGCGGTCGCCCCCCCCTAGATCCGCCCCTGTCTTGGGTTGGTGTAATCACAATGTGAATCTTAAATATTATGTCCCTTGCCAAACAAACACAGAGTAATCATTTATTTTTGATGATTAGATACATTTGTAACTTTTGTCACATGTAATTGAAAAATTGTCACATGTAAAATTAAATAAATAATAATTTATTATACCTATTTAAAGACCAACAAATCAGAACAAATAAAATTTATTTTCAAATTATTGGAGCGTATGTGGTTGCCTAAGCTCACCAATAACAAATAATTTTGAGGTGAGTCGTCGTCGTCTGTACATTACTACATTATATAATTGATTATTGACTTTGTTTATTTTTTCAGGAAAAGTGTAAGATTCCTCAGCACTTTGGGCCTTCAGGCCTGCCTGAGTTGGCTCATATGGTTATTGGGTTGGAAAGCTGCAGCCATCAAGATCCAGATTTTATCGCTATGTGTGTTCTCAGTGTTATTATGGGTGGAGGTGGATCATTCAGTGCTGGTGGTCCAGGCAAAGGAATGTATACTAGATTGTACACCAACGTTCTCAATAGGTAATCTTTTCTATTATAACTTGATTTTTTTGAGGTAGTATATAAACCTGTAAAAACTGGTTCCCTTTCGGTACTGAGGTAGAAATGGAAGTGAGTGCTCTACAGACTGAATAAATAAAATAAGTCTCATTCTTCTTTCTCATCCGGGTTTTTGGACAGGCAACAGCGAATTTACACTTTTTTTTTCTTTTAGTGCTTAAGCTACTCTTCTTTTTTTCTTTTTTTTTTTTACAAGGAAGTTCCTTCCTTCATGAAATTAAAACAAATGCTAACGGTAATGTTAGAAAAAACAGTAAAGGGTTGCCGAAAATGAAAGAGAAGTTAAGAAAAGGAGAAATTTTAGCTTAACTACTACAAAAAAAGAAAAGTTCAACTTCGACGTTGCCTGGGCTTCGCCTTAACCATAATTTTAACTCCGGAGGCTGAGATTATCCCTCTGGTACTTTGATATCAGAAGGGAGAAAAGAAATAATAATTAAAGAAGATNTTAATAAAAACGTATTAAAAATATTTAAATATAATATTAAAAATTCACTAAATTAGTTTAATCAAGTTAAAATTTACTTATAAATGGTAATTATTTTAAATTCAATACTAAATTTATATGGGAGAATCAACTGGTAGCTGAGTCAATACTGAACAGTATTGCCGACTGATGTATTACACACGTATGCATTAGTTTATCTACAATTAGAGATAATGATTTTACTTTTAACCTGTTTGTTTGTTTTACTGATCACTGTGACAACTGTTGTGGAGTTTCAATGAGAAGATGACATTATAGATTTAGATATCAATCAAAAGTTAATATAAAGAAATAATGTACTTAACACACCTTGCTTTCTTGTGGTTTATCTAGGGTAACACTGGAGGGTATCATGAGAGTTTCCCTTATTTTCCATTACTCCTGTCCAACCTGACAGAGTGAATGAGTAACACTCATCCCTGTAAACTAGAGAGAAAAGTTCACCTTGTCTCCCTTCTAGAGATAAAGATAAACTAAAGAAAACTTTACATTGAATAATAAAAAAAATTGGTTATAAATGAATAGTTATATGCATGCAATAGTAACAGAAGAAGAAAAAATAGCAATAAATCGATTAAAATCAGTTTTCTGAGAGAGTTAAGGCTGTGACCTTAGTTATGACAATACACACATTATGACACCATGGCTATCTAAATATATATAGACAATTAAAGCTTACTAATAATAGAGACCATGTTGTATGTGAGAGGTGAAAGGTAATTAAATTTATACCTTGTTTATTTTTATGTTAAATTATTAATCCTTTGTTGAAGGTATCATTGGCTGTTCAGTGCGACTTCCTACAACCAAACATATAATGACACTGGTCTATTTTACATCCATGGAAGTTGTCCACCAAGATATGTTAACGATATGGTTGAGGTTCTTACAAAAGAAATGGCTAATATGGCTGGACCTGTTGATTCTACTGAGCTTAGGGTATGATTGATGATTTGGATCATTCAATGAAATTATTTTATTTTTTCTGTGTACTGTCCCCTTTATATTTTATGTAACTTTAAACAAAATATATTCAGAGGCAATAAAAGTTACTTTTTTTTAAATTACTTTAAAAAACATGACATTAATTGTTGGTCTCAAGTAATGCATAATTAAGTTATGTTGTAAAAATAAATAAACGTATACAAAGAAGTACATATAATACATAATATTACATAATTCTGTAAGTAATATTTGAGCAGTTGTGAATAATCTGTATTCTATTGGCTCTGAATACATGGAAGTGCTTTGTTACATATACATATATATCCGAGTACTCCACTACTATCTGTCCAGAATATGTGTTCCACATACTCTTTTTATTAGATTTTATTAGTGGAGGCAGCTACTGTCAATTCAAGTTAAGGTATGGTAATTTCTTTGAGTGGTCTTACCTGTGCTTTACCAAGCATAAAACTACAGTGAACTTTACCTCCATTATACATAAACCTAAGATAAGTACCATACCTCTAGCCAAAAGAAGATATATCGGCACAGTGATGCATCTGAATGGATTCTATAACTTTGGCTCTGGATCTTCCAACCAATTTTCCCACTGTGATTTGACCTCTTCTGGGATTGGGTCGTCCTAATTATTTAATTAACCTACTTTCATTCTATGTAGATCTTGAATAATAACCTTTCCATTGACAAAAAGATGTCTGAAAACCAAGAGGATCATATGAAGAACATAGTGTAGACAACATTCAACGTCTCAGGGTCAATCGTCTCCCAAAACTGAATGTTGTCAGCTTCCACACTCCAAGCAAATACTCTTATTTTTGATTATCTTTGTCTCTGTCTAATAATTCAACTGCTGTTGGATAACCCGTTAAACATCGAATATATTCTGTAATTATTGTACTTAATTAATGTAATTTATGCATTGTTTTAGAGAGCCAAAACTCAACTTCAATCTATGGTATTGATGAATTTGGAAGTGAGGCCAGTCGTTTTTGAAGATATTGCTAGACAAGTTCTTGCAACAGGAAAAAGGAAAATACCCATAGAATTCATCAGAGAAATTGGTGAGTTATTTTGTAATTAAACTTTTGATTTGAGTAGAATACTGCCGTGCTAAGCCAAAAAACCGTATCTACCGTTTTTTTGGACAAAAAAGTTTTGAGATAATCGACTTTAAAATTTTCAAAGTTTAAAGGCTTATAACTCCCTTATTATTAGTCCGATTTTTTATTATTTTATATCAATGAAATAAGAATTTTATTCTCTTTAGAGCCACATTTGTTTTACCTAAGTTAAATAAATACATCTTTGGGGGGATAAAATTTATGAAAACACCTGTAGATATGTGGTGTTTTTCTATCTGAATATAACAGGTTTAACGAAACTGTGGTGTAAGTTGACGTAAATTGACTGTGATTTCAGAAGCGAAATTACCGTATCTACCGTCAGATACGGTCTTTTTCATTCTGATTTGTCACTTAAGGCAATTTACAAGTGCCACTAAGTTCGCCTTCGATTTTAGGACACTGTCCCAACGGACTCAAAGAAACTGAGGACTATGTACAAGCACTTACAACCGCCATAAGTACAGCTTATGAAACTAGTTGTCCATTAAAAGTCCGTTCCCAAAGGTTCTCAACACCTTGGTGGACTCATAAAGTAGAATCTCTTAGAAGACAGGTTAATAGAATCCTGAACAAAGCTAAGAGAAATAATTTGCCAGAACTTTGGGAGGAATATAAGTCCCTCCGCAGAAAATACAAGGCACAAATTAAAAAAGCTAAGAGGGATGCTTGGCGAGTATACTGTGCTGATATTGGGGGAATAGCCCCGGCAGCCAGATTTCACCGGATTCTCTCCAAAGCACCGACAGATANATATAATTTAATTAATCTGCTAAATCACAACTGTAAAGTCACAAATAAAACAGGCAATATCTGTCATAATATTACCAAGAATATTATTTTAAAATAAAAGTTAATTTTTTCTCATCTGTTTATTTGAAAATATGGACAAATAATGTGTTTTTTTAAAATAAGTATATTGTCTTTCACTACTTTGGCCATTATATTTATATAAAATAAATATTTTTTTTAAATGTATGATAAACCTCGCGGGCCAGAAAAATGTTCTAGGCGGGCCGCGGGTTGGCCACCCCTGGTTTAGATTCATTGCTATTTATTCAATTTTTAAATTATTTTGGGCAAATCTGGATCCTTGAGTTAGAGAATGAATTAATTAGAGTATGAAAATGAATTAATTAGCAATCAACAATTAAACAGTAAACAATAAGCATTAATATAATAGAAGAATTCAATACTACCAAGGAATGAACCAAGAAAATGGATAATATTAGAAATTTGGCCCAATCAACAGAAGAAAATAAAACTTATAGTTGCATATAAATCATATGGTAATTTAAGCAACACCAAAAGCTTGTTATTCAGTTAAGAAGCTTCAATTTAAATAAAGAATACGCAAACCTTCGTTCACAATTTATTTGTGTGGTAGATGAACTATAAAAAGAAGTTTGCTGCGGAATAGCACTAGGATGGCAAGCTTCCAACAGATAGACATATTTATTTATATCCAGATGAGAGAAAAAGTTATGATTTTGGATTAGTTTAGAGGGACTAAAGAAAGTCTTTTCTTCCCTGAACTCAAAAGGTAGGGAGAAAAAGAAGGATTGAATGTAGAGAATGAATGGCTAAATCTAAATCTCTTACATCTGTTGTTAAAAAGTATTAACAATTATTGTTATTTATTAAAATAACAAATAAAACCTGTGCAATGGATAAAGATGTGTTTTCTCCCTACTGGCGATACAATATTTTATGTACCTCAGGAGTAAAGTGCTATAATTCTTGGCTGCTCCTCAGGAGCTAATTAGAGTTATTCTCTCAGCCTCAATTAAAAAGTCTTAATTCCCTCTGCTTCGTTTTGGGATTTAGGGACCATGGTTCCTTTGGCTTCGCCTCATGAACCAACTTATTTACTCAGGGAATAATTGCTCACTTTATTCCCTAGGCGCATATATAACTATTAGATCTGTTTACAGTAATTATAGACATAGACCTAGAGAAGGGAAATGTTAGAAAGGTCAAGGAACTACGAGTAGAACTGAAAGAAGTTGGATGAAGTTATTGTTAAAAAAAATAGAAAACAAATTTAAACTAAGGACAAATGACTAATAGTTAGAGAAAATAAATGTAGATAGGCAGGAAATAATATGTCACAGATCATAGAAGAAAAGTGGACAAAATATATGATAGATTGTTGTGTGTCATAGAGTGAAAAAGAGTGAGTACTCACCTAGCAAAGAGTAGTTGATGATAGAGCAGAGTGTCTGATGTTTTCTTATTCTCGTGCGCTACTTGTATTCTCATTAGAACTACATCCTTTTTACCTTTTTATACTGTAGAGAAGATGAGTAATAGTGTTTGTAGATATGTTTGTTATATGTTTATTTATTTTTTTAGATAATGGTAACAACTGAAAATGCATAAATAAACCATTGATTCACATGTGTATATTTATAAATAATTTTGTTTTTCTGTTTTAATTTTCAGAGAAAATAACGAGTGAAGATATAGAGAGGGTAGCGACACGCTTGCTACGTTCATTACCTAGTGTCACAGTCAGAGGAGATATTGATAAATTCCCTTCACTTTCCCAGACACAATCATTACTCACCGAGCCTAAATCAGGTCTAAAAGGGCGACTATCTCTTTTCACGTAGGACTTTAACTTCTTGTACAGTACCTTTGTTATTTTTGCCTCATGTTCAATTCACAAATAATACCAGAGCAGAGTTTGGTGATCAAGTTTCCTGATCCAAATAATAATTTGTTAATTTTTTTTTATTCCTTATTATTATCAAAGAATCCAAATAAAAATTGTAGAAATATATTTGTTGTCTATTTTTTAAGGTAAAAGGTTGGATTTGTTTAAACACTAACACACATTCGTACTATTAAACCCACTCATTATTATTTACAGTTGACTATTATAATTATTTCATGTTTTCAATGTAAATTAATTTCAACAAAGGCCCCCTCCCTCCCCCTTTCTTTCATTACTTCATAGTGTGTAGTTGTCATCTGTCAGTGGCAGGACCTGCAAGCCTGACAATGGCAGGGTATACTCGCCTGACTCTCTTCTACCACCTCACCAGGACTGCAAGAAACCTGTGTTGTGTAGCCTCCGGATCATCTGGTTACCACACGATATCCTTGTATCATATATATCATTACAATAACAGTCCGTTGTATATCTTCATAGCTCTACATGCCATTAGCCTACTCAAAAAATTCTATACTTAATAAAGCCTACTCCACTCACACCAAACAACACATTCTATATTATATAAACCACCTTCACTATTCACCTTTCTCCACTCTACACTTCCCTTCATTTTAATCTATTTTATTGTGTAGTAAATATCTTATTTCATTTATTATTATTATTGTATTGCTAACACTTTATTTATTAATGTAGTACTATTATTTATTTTATACACAATTATACCTTACAACCACTTACATTTTATTCATTCTCTATTTACAGTCCGATTCCACTACTTATAAGTTAAACTAATAACTTTGTTTAATTAGGATTAGTTGTATCAGAGTCTTACAGCTCAATAAATACAATGTTTTTTGTTAAATAAAAATAATTTATTGTTATCAAAATAAGAATATTAGTTTTTATTTTATATTAAGTGTGGTTGTTTTATTTTGTGTATTTTTCCAATTACAATATTATCCTTATTTATTAGAAACAACCTAAATAGATATAATGACTGAGTTAAAAAGTTGAGTTAATAAGAGGTTGGGTAGTTGTTTCAACTTTTTAGAGGATTATTTTGTGTGGAATCTACTTAAAAAAAAAGTATGCTAAATTGGTTTGTTTATTGTTAAACACAGTCAAACACTTCATTTAGTCAGATTTAGATTTCTGACTATTGTAAAAATTAAAAAAATTAAAAATAAAATAAAACGCACTATAGTAATTTTAGTTAACTTTGAATAATGGAACAAAATTATTTTTATAATATTGAACCAAGTGTTTTACTGTTGAGTGTTTGTTAAATTGTTAGTCGCTTTCTCACGTTATAGTGGTAATTTTATGTACCCCTCCTCCTCAGGACCTTCTCAGTCCTATATAATTGTATTTCCAGAAATACACTCCTTTATACCTGCCCATCTACATTTTAATGGTAAATGATTTGTTGATGTTCTAACTTACTAATAATTATTTAAAAATATTTTTGACAAAAATACCTTGCATTCCTTATGCCAAAACGTAGAAATATACTTGTGAACTGTGCTATAACAATTTTATAAATGTTAATAGACAATATAAGCAGAATCCCCAATAATCCGAACTATTCAGAGATCTAAACAGGCCCCCTGGTTCCAATTAGTTTAGGCCCGTCCGGATTTTACGGATGTGCGAACTAGAGGGGTCTATATTAGTGAGACTTTTTTGTAAGTTTAAACTTACAAACGTTATGGAGCATCTGGCAGTTGAACAGACAGAATGGATGTATGTATTATGAAGATCCTTGTTGGAGAATATGGACCCTAAAAGTGGAGCCTACTCTTGGTATTAAAGCAAAAAAAATATGAAAACTTTTTTACATACTCTTTATAAAGATGAAATTATATAACAAAAAGAGTTAGTAATATGATTGCATTAATTAAATAACAAAAAAGTAATCTCGTGCAATGCCAATGCTGATTAATCAATCAGGCTGAAAATCTAATTTTTAGATCTTCTAAAAAGATAAATTTACTTTCTTAGGATAAATAGATCACGAAATAGGTACCCACCTATTTAAGTCATAATTTGTGCCTGAAACATGTAAACCTCCTAAAACTTAGTTCTAGAGAATATAAATCCATTCGGTGTCTTTAGTCTGATCAATGACTATTATCAACAATGGTGTCAAAAAACTCATTTTAACGTATAATTAAAACAATGTTGTCTCTGAGAAGTATTTTAATTTCTTTTTTTCTTTTTTTTTTCTTTTGGGTTTTAGTCCTGATCAACTGCCAGGGTTATTACAGGACAGGGGTTATCCGACCACTTTACTCATCTACTCGATGAGATCATTAGTGTGAAACATGTCTCACCTCTCTAGGATTTAATTTATTATTTTTATTTTTCTTAGATTAATTTGTTGCACATTAAACTATGATAATACCGACTTTAATTAAACAAAAACTATAATAAAGCCTATCAGTTCTATATCTGTGTATTGGAGGTAAAGTGCACCATCTCCATTTTTTTTTTTACAAAATTGAGATTTTAACAGTTTCCTATTCATTTTTTCCCCCTTTTTTAGAGGTACAACTGGCTAAATCGAATTTTCCTACTGGCTAAATCTTTGAGTTTTAGTTTTAGGACATAGTGCCTTGTACCTCTAAAAAAGGGGTAAAAAATGAATAGGAAACTGTTAAAACCTCAATTTCGTAAAAAAATGGAGGTAGTGCCCTTTACCTCCAATACACAGAATATAAGAAACATATAATTTACAGATAGTAGCAAAGTTTAAATAATTAAAAAATTAGTATGTTGGTTTTTTCTGCTCATTATATAGGTTAAAGCACCAATATGGGGTTTTAGAGATTGAAGAGGGTAAAGAATTGGAGTAGTTGTTGTGGTCAGCAATAGGTCAGCCTATATCAGAGGTGGTTAGACCACGTTAAGCACCGTTAAACGTTAGACCACCTCTAACCTCCTCCACCTCTGACAGTGTGGTTTTGGCTTATTTTAATGAGTTTAACCTTTATCTTCATATTTTTTGGCAACCTGTATTGATCCTCTTGTTCATCTTGTGACCTCCTATTATTTGATTTTATGTGAGCAATAGGTTAAACATGGTGTTCAAAAATTTTGTTTTCTGTGTTAAAAAATGCGGTTAACTGGTTTGTCACTATCTTCTATAAATATAATCACTCTATTCTTGAGTAATTAATTTCTTAATTTTGCAATATTTTGATCCCTCAAGATAAAGCGTTGAAGTTAGAATTAGAAATTTATTCATATACTAGTCTATAGCCGAATACACAGTACCTGTTTTCAGATGAAATAACGAAAATAATAATTTTTTCAAACATAAGATTTTTTAATAATTACCTTCACAATAAATTGTCCATTCGAACAAGCAGGGACCAAAATATTACAAGAATTTTAAACCACAAGAAAACATTCTAATAATGTATTATAATACTTATTTATTAAAAAGTGAAACTGCCCTTAATATTAAAAGAAGATTTGTAAAAAAGAAGGAGATTTGTGTTATAATTATTAACATTTATATTTATTTATTTATTTTTTTTACAACATTTTTATGAACACAGTTAGAAACCATTGGTAACATTTACAAGATAACAAATAATTATAAGTTTTATTATGACATTATTTAATAAATTAGAAATAGTAAAAATCAAGTGAAATTTTGTACATACATAATGAGCCATTAAGAATTAAAATTTAAAACAATTTTTGCATATCTTCTCTCTTAATTGTATAAAATCTTATTTTTACAACACTTAAATTCTATATACATTTATCCTAATTATAACAATAATATTTGTTGGTCCAAATTGTCTAAAATTTTTTGGAGGGGAAACTTACATTACTTTAAATTTAATAACACAATATAATCCAGTCGACAAGTACATTTTACCTTGCAAAAGGTCATAAAAAACTTTTTTCTTTTTTTTATTGTAGGTATGTACCTAGACATTAGTTAAAAACCTAAGTTTTAGACCTCCTAGACTAGACCCTGTGCTCATTCAGAGGGGGACCAAAATAGGCGAAATTTTAGTTTTTTTTTTGTTTGTTTTTTCTTTATAACTTTACCTATATGTCCTAAAAAAAAGTGTTCGTATCTTTCTGGTAGAGCACTAAATTGGGAACAATTTTTATATTTCACATTTTTCCCTAAACCCTATACTTTCGAAATATGGTGCTTCAAAGATGCAATATTTATTTGAAAATATCAAAAATTACATTTTCTCTGTAGACGACAGGGGTTTATTTTTGTTATTCCACCCCTCCCAGTTAGATTTTTTTGGTATATTCTACCTATGGAAGAACCACCACAAACCACCACTACTAACCACTAGTAACCAAAGTTTTTTTTGTTTATCCCTTCTTGTTCCCTTATATACTATTAGAGCACTATTGGGAACAATTTTTATATTTCACATTTTTTCCCTGAACCCTATATTTTTATTTTCTGAAATATAGAGCTTCAAAGATGCAATATATATATATATATTTTTAATAACTGCAAAACCCAAGTTGCGGAGGTTAGTGGTGGTTATTTGTACCTCCATAGGTAGGATATACCCAAAAAATCACTGTGTGGGGGAGGGATAACATAAAAGACCCCTTTCATCCTCAGAAAAGATGTTATTTTTGATATTTTCAAAAAAAAATTGAATCTTTGAAGCTCTATATTTTGGAAAGTATAGGGTTTAGGAAAAAATGTGGTATGTAAAAATTGTTGCAAATTTAGTGCTCTACAAGAAAGATACGAACACTTTTTTTCAGGATATAAAGGTAAAGAGTGTAAAGAAAAAACTAAAAAAAGGACACTAAAATTTCGCGTATTTTGGCCCCCCTCTGGGTTAGCACAGGGTCTAGGAAGTCGAAAACTTAGGGTTTTAACCAAGTCTAGGTACATAAAATAAAAAAAAGAAGTTTTTCTGATCTTTTGCAAGGTAGACCCTTATTTTTAATACCTGTCGACTGGACTAATATACTTATTACAGAAATTTTATAATTACATCTATTCTTGAGTTTTTTCAAATTTACTTTTAAAAAGTTAACGAGATTTACCTCTTCAACACTAGCACAAGAGATAATTAAATTTCCATAAACCTTTCTAGACATAGAATTAGATAGTTCACAAATTAATTATTTGCACTGTGTATGAATAGATGTAAATGTTTTTCTATCTGAAGTGTATAGATATCAAATTACTTAATTATTTATTAAATACAAATATTTGGGAACCATTCCTTATTACTAAACTACTAAAATTACATCAATTTTCTGAACTCTTAGTTTAAGGATCTCTAAGAATACACTATGGTATATTATTTGGAGGGAGGGGGAGGATATAAGATCCCTAGTATCCCCTCTTTTTTCACATGAAATACTTTGTTATATGTGTAGTTTAAGTACTGTATATGTAAGTACAGTACAGTATAAATAAGTATAAAATAAATTAAAATCTCTGGTAAATTGACCAAAAGTGGTCAATTTACCCAATTTAGGAAATAATACATTTTTTCACAAGGACCATAGAAAAGTGATCAACCGTACCAGATGGTCACCTTTAACTGGGTCTCATTGGGAGGTTTTATTGTAAATTACTTTAATAGCTTTAATTACTAGTAAATTACATTGTAGCTGTTCTAGTTTAATTAGTTTACCTGATATTGATGTGGAATTTAGTTGTATTTAACTTTCTTTTTATTAATTTGATTTTTTATATCTAATATAAATTTAAAATGTTTAGTTATTTCAATGACAAAGATTGCCGGGGTTTTCCCAAACTTTTAAAATTAGTTGCTTAAGTTATTCTTTGCAACCTTAGCATATGATCATATGCTTTATTAGTAGGAGTACTATATTATGTCCTATTGCCTTTAGTATATTAATTATTATAATTTCAATTATCTAATCATAACATTATTTTAAAAGAGTCTTAATCGTGACCATTCTTATATATCTCAAGTAATTGATAGAGAATGATATCTACTATGCTTTGATCTTTAAGGTATTTAGCCCCAGTCACTTTAGACAAAATATGGATGATATTTCGGAATAAATCCCACCAAGCTAAATTTTGGTATACACCCTCGTTTTGGCATTTGAAATAACCGCTCAAAAGTCTAGCTCGATTGGGCGTTTGGAACATTACTAAATGGCGGCCAAAAGGTAAAAAAAAAACAGTTCTTCCGATATATGTCGGAATATGTTAATCCTATGAAAAAAGTAGTTCTATACTAAAGTAAAGAAAATTAAAGTCTCTACAAAAAAGGTTATATACACTTTTTCTGTATAGTAACCGTGTGCGTATAGTGACCGAAAATGTGTATAGAACCTTTTTTGTAGAGACTTTAATTTTCTTAATTTTAGTACAGAACTACTTTTTTCATAGGATTAACGTATTCCGAGATATATCGGAAAAAACAGTTTTTTTGTACCTTTTGGCCGCCATTTTGTAAGGTTCCGAACGCCCAATCGAGCTAGACTTTTGAGCGGTTATTTCTGATGCCAAAACGAGGGTGTATACCAAAATTTAGCTTGGTAGGATTTATTCCGAAGTGAAAACCTAAAGTGACTGGGCTAATTGGGATAGTAGGAAAGATGTATAAAGGCTTGCTGAGAAGGGTTACTATATTATTATGTAGAAATATTACCTTGTCTCTATACCAGTAGTGTTATTTTTAAGAATTGTTTGATACATTTTTGTTTATCTAGTAATTTGTATTTGTATTTGTATTTTTTTTTTTTTTCGCATCAAAGTGTAAAAGTTTTTAGTTTCTTACAATTTAGTAGTTGTGTTTTACATCATCAAAAAATTTATTTTTGAGGTGCCAGAAATAAAGGAAATTTAAATTCCATTTTTGAATAAGATAAAAAAGGGTTTGGTAATTAACATTGCTTTAGTCAGTTTCAGAGTCTTCAAATACTTTTCTTTCACAATGAAAAAAATAAAAATAA
>KZ651194.1:61057-72835 GCA_001010745.2 Gerris buenoi
TTTTTAAATATTAGTTTCTTGTGTTTTAATTATTAACATTTTTCCTAAAAGAGTAAGATTATTTGTGTAAATTTTTACTATAACATTTTGTTAAATTAATGATTTTGGTTATTTTACAAAATTATATCGTCCCCCTTATGCCAGAACCGTTAATGACATTGTTGGGAAATGGTGTTTAAAGTGTCTATCTTACCCTTACCGATGCCATAGCCAATAACAGCAAATATTCAGGGTTTTGGCACAACTTAGATTATAAAACAGCAAATCCTAATTGCTAATAAACCAAGAATATGAAAATTTGCACATTCATAGTTCTGACATAAGGGGGGAAGATATAATGTGTCACTTGAAACATAATGAAAAAAAATAAAAATAAAATAAATAAATAAGGTGATTAGTGTACTCTCCAGAAACCAAGGTCTACAAATAAACTCCGACTTATCTGGTGAGTTCGAATCTCAGGAATATTGGATTTGTTTTACTCTGATGATATAATTGGTAGATGAGTAAATTGGAGTATCCTAGTCCTAACTAATCCTAACCTAATAAATGGTGTCGGTTGGAATGTAAATGAAGGAGGAAAACATTTCGATTTTTCTCCTCTATCATTGAACTTTTGATAAGGTGCATTATACTTAAAATATATATTTAATAACAGGAGTTTCTATTACAAATTGATTTTTTGTAATAACTAATTGAAATATAATTTTATTAAAAAAATATTAGTGTGGACACAACATTGCATGCAAAATCCATTGAGTATTTGTTAATTAATCAGAGAGTTAAAACATCAATTCCAAAAACGCAGACAAAAAAAATTTCACTCTTGACATGGTGCAAGAGGTACTGTTTACCACAGTGGATTTCTCAATGACTATAAGAAAATGAAAATAAATTCATAAATTTAAAGACAGAGCTCTTCAGTTTCAGTTACATGATGTACTGTGTTAGTACTAGGGCAGTGATAAACATAATGTTGCCTGGTCGAATTACGTCCCCATCTCTTGCTACCTCCTCCTAGGCTTCCCAGCCTGAAGGTACCCAAGTCAACACTATCTCCTTGAGACCATTTCCGCCTTGCACATGGCCTCCTTTGCTTAAACTCTCTCTTGAATTTTTCCTGTAATTGTAAATAAATTATATTTTACACTTACAATGATTTTTATTAAAAATTACAAAAAATTTGTTATTTTGTCAAATTTTTCATCCCCTTGTAACTATTTCCACCTATGCATTGGATCATTGGATATATACAAATTTACAGTTTTATTATTATCTTGATTGAACTTTGCACACTTGACTTTCAAAAGACGAGGAAGATCTCTGTCTACTTGAGATTGCAAAATTTAAATCTTGATACACAATACACAGGGGTACAAATGCCAACTAATATAATGTATTTATTTTTTCAAGGTGGATATTGCTAAAAAGCTCTTTAAGAGTAAAGCACACTTGTTGATATGTTAACGTTTCTTATATTTTTATTTAAAAGGGAGCTAAATTGGAAAATCGGTTGGCGAGTTGCCTGCTTAGGATAAAAAAATTAATTAATTAATAAAAAATTGATTAATCATTTACTATTCCCTTTATAGAGATGATTAGTGTGACGTCACAAAAGCTTTCGAAAATTTTAACTCAGTGTTTGTTATGTTCCTTTTTCTTATCACTTCTTGTTATCAACCCCATATAATTCTAATGGCGTTTTTTTAGTCAACTTTTATATAATTAATTACTAAATTATTACTGATTTCTACGACTCTTTACCCTTTGAACACGTTAATATACTAAAAGTCTATTTTATCGAGTGCAATAAAACATTAAAAAACTTTCATTTTAGTTGTTTAAAATGAGTATTTGTGTTAAGGGTCGTATCAACAAAACAGCTATTTGAGTTATTAATCTTTATACTTGATTTTTCGTATTTCCTGTTGCCATAAAAATTCACAGGGTGTGTTCGTGTTGTTATTGTGTGTCCGAATGTCCAAAAATAAATTTTCCTTAAGTTTTGAAACTCAATGAAGTATACTTAGGATACAGGACTTGTAGATAAAGATTATGATACTTAATCTGCCAGGTAATAAAAGATTATTTGCTAATAATATTTTGTTCCTGGTTACTTACAATGTGCATTATATTTCAACGATATTGGAACATAATATACTATACAATAGATTAATAGATCACTGACCAGACCAGCCTAGGAAAAAGACTTTGATGACGAGACAAAGACCAGACTGTTATTATTATTATTTGTGTATTTTTTGTTATCTATAATAACGTGTATAATAATATAAGACAGGAGTACGTCGCATATATACTTGTCTAAAATTTTGATAAACAAAACTAATTGAATAACTTAACATTACTAAGTACTCTGACGTACATTTTTTCGCAGAATATAGTTTTCTCCTCCGAAAAAATCAAGTATAGATGACATTTTTATAACGCTTGAGGAGGTGGAAGACATAATAAACAAACTAAAATAGAATAATAATTAATATAAAAATTCCATTTTTGAATACTGGTCTTATGTAAAAACTGGTGTTTTTTTCTGTATTCTTCACCTTAGTTGTTTCTATGAGCAAAATTTGGAGAAGATTGAATCACGGGAAGTGGTTCAAAATTGGGGTAATAGGTGTGCGATGAAACTTAAAAAGCAAAGAAAGATGACGCCATTTTGTTTTTTTCTTATTATTATTTTGGTTTCTGTATTCTTCACCTTAGTTATTTCTATGTGCAAAATTTGGATAAGATTGAATGACGGGAAGTGGTTCAAAATTGGGGTAATAGGTGTGCGATGAAACTTACAAAGCAAAGTAATATAAGACCAGTAAAAACCATTTCAAAAATGAACAATAAATAAGAACGGACGCGTACGGTATCAATTCAATAGAACACACTCACAATAATACTTATTTTAAACCACCAGAACGGCCATTTTTAATGATTTCTTATCTTACATTGTTAAAATAGACATAGTTTAATATCATTCAAAGGGTGAAAAGTCTTAGAAATCAGTACTTAATAATTTAATAATTAGTTATTAAAAAAGTTATAAAATTTCCCTCATTCGAATTACATGGGATTGATAAGAGGTAATAAGGAAAAGGAACATAACGAACTGAATCGAATAAATTTTCGAAAGCTTACGCCATGCTGTGACGTCATTACTAATCATCTCTCTACTACAAAGGGAATAGTTGTTTAGATAGGGGTTGGCTTGATCAAATTTCGGGAAATTTAATTTCTTCTGATCTCTATAAAACGTTGCATTCATTTCAATGGCCCAATTACAAGATACAAAATTCCAGTCAGGCACTATGACATAATGAGCGAATTTTCAAAGAAATCTGCATATTGCATAAGATACAAACAATTAAAAAAAAAAAGTTGACATTTTCTTGAAAGAGATAAAAAATCGTCATGGAGACAACTCCCCACTACCCCCCCCCCCCCATTTGTGCTACATCGGTCTAATATAGGAACTTAGAACTTGTTTTTGGAAATTCACGTTTGCGCATACGTACACGTTGCTATTGATAGGTACGACGGCAATAAAATTCTTAGAGGACCGTCTAGGGGCTAACCCGCTCCATCCCAGAAAATTTCACCGATAATGGTCTATTCATTTTTAAGTTATGGCTGTTACAACAAATTTTATATTTGCGCAAGCGCAGCTATTATTACTGATCCTAGGCACCTTTAAAGGAAATTTTGCGCTGATTATTGCGAATACACTATAGGTTAATATGTTTAAGATTCTACTTTTCAGAAAACGAAAAAAAAAATGCAGTACACAGGGATACGGGGTTCAAAAGTCAAAATAGTATATACCCTTCGATATGCATGTCGTTGGAAAGCTCTTTATGAGTACAGTAATTGTTAGTGTTATGTACACTTTTGTATTTTTTTCATATAAGAGGGGGGTAAAATAGAAAAAACATGTTTTTATGCTATTTTTTACTCTAAATTTTCAAAATTTGACCCCTATGCCATTTTCTGATGGATCCTGATCCTGATCTGCTCACATTCTGCTTGGCTGCTTCTTCAAACACACCTTTCCTGGAAAAACTGACTCCTAACAGAATTTTAGGAGTACGAATTGAGACTTCATACCTCCATCAGTATCTATTTTAAATCTGAAATAAAATTTAGGGCGTTTCGGCAATAGATTTCCCTTTGGAAGTTTAAAAAATTGGGTTTTTACTATATTGACAGTTAATCTGTTAATATCTTACAAATTCCGTGAAGATATTTGAAGCCAATCCTCGGTCGTTTTTCCACATTCTAGAATATGGTTAAAAAATATTTGAAGGTATTCATTCCATTTTTGGGGCAGGCTTTAAGATCATAAAAGTGAGTAAAGGGGCCCACACACTTACAGTTTAACTGCAGGCCGTTATCTTATACGATTATCGTAAGGCCAAAATCTCAGACCACCACACAGTAACAGTCCACCGCCTGCAGGCAATCGTAAAGAACTACGGATCTGTGCCTGTATGCGCCACACACTGTGCGATGAGCGCCTGCAGGCCAAGATCTGACAATTTTTAACTGCAGTCCGACGGAGGGAAATAAACAAAATAAAGATGATTCACTCTACACGACTGCAGGCCGACTGATAGTGTAGGGCGACTTTGTCCTTGAGGCACAGGCCTGACAGTCCACCGACTGTCGTCTCTCGTTCCATCCGATCCTCGCCTCAACCCTCCACACACCTAGGTGATTCTACAGATGGTGGTCGATTTGACATTTCACTGACTGGAATTTTTTTAACGAATTTTCCTATAACCCATTACATTTTTCATTAGCAAAAACTGTTAAGTTTTGAAAAATATATCATGGTAACATATTTTCTGAACCAGTCAATATATATTTCGAGTTATGTACAACTAGTTCAATGAAAAGTGTCATGACCGTCACAAGAAGTCTTAGCCCTGTAAGATTCGTATTGAGACCTTTTAATGTAGTTTCTTTAGCTCGTTTTAACTTCTTAACTGCTAAACTTTATAAAAAAAGAAAAGAATTGAAAGCTTACAAGTACCCACGATTTTCAGAACTCGTTGTGTAACCAAGTTTATAAACAAATTATGCCTTACGCAGGTTTGATTTTCTTTTTACGCATAGTAGACACATGATAAAAGTCAAATTTCTTCTTATTTTCCACATAACTGCCCTTGTTTTATAAAAATATAAAGATTTTGATGCTAGATGTTAGGGTTTAGGGACATTTTGGCTGGTATTTGTGCTAGTTTGCTGCGTGACGGTCATGACATATTCCTGTGACGGTCTTGACTTCACAAGTGATAGTCGTGACATCATATGTGAGGTTGTGACACTTTTAAATGTCTGTGACTTCTTAGAAGAATACACACGTGTCACGTGTGTACCTACTGATCATTTATTTTATTTTGTTAGTAGTAACAAACATTTAAGCCAGTTTCACACTAGCCGACGGCTGAAGGTTTTTATGTCTCGGCGACGTTTTTTGTGTGTCACCGAAGACAAATGTATAGCTTACAATGAGAACTTTGAACTCACAAAAACGCACTGTTTTACGCAAATTTCATGCAGGAGTGACACACCACGAGGCAGAATCTTCTCTTTTTTGTCTGTGATTTTTATCTTCTTAAGGGACACACAGTATGCAGCAGCATTGATAGTGGTCCATATGAGCATAAATTCGATCAACAAGATCATTGCCAACTTTTTCTTCGGCCTTGCTGCAAGCTCTTCAGAAATTACAGACGGTCTCCCACTCCTTTTTTCGTTTATGCTTCTATGCTTCTCGTATCTTAAATAACTCTCGTTATTAAGACACTCGTAACTCGATTATGCAAGCTATAGTCCCTGTCCACTTAGTTCTAAATATGCAAGTCAATATAAAGCTTCTTTGAGTGATTTATGATATACAAGATATCAAGACCGTCTCGAAACAGTCAAGACCGTCACATGTGTAAAGGTAGAAGTGTGACGGTCTTGACTGTGACGGTCTTGACAAATCAAAACGAAAATGACTGACAGCCAGAAAAGATGCATTACAGAGAACAAATTATGGTCTTATTAAACAAACATCTTTATGTAGAAAGTACATGGAAAATAATAAAATCCTACCGTTCTTAATCTTGAAGTAATCGACGTGACGGTCTTTACAAAATTTAGTTGACCACTGGACCTTTTTTAAGAAAAAAACAATAAAAATCTAAAAAAACCCCCTGAGAAATGGTACAAAATCTCTAACCTCACTCTTGGTGGATATTAGACTGACGTCTGAGCTGAATAGATGAAGGATTCTACACAAAAAGAGATTTCTATTGGCTGTTGAAACAACTAAAACGTTGACTGTGACGGTCTTGACACCTACTGAGTTACGCGAATTATTCCAGGTGATGTGATGTCAAAATTCTTAGTAAAACAGGTGTTATGGCTATTATTTAAACATTGAAGACCTGCAAAACATTTAGCAAAGAAGATTCTTATAAGAAAGTAGATATATTGAATTAAAAATTGTTGTTGAAGTTGAGAATTAGTATCGAGTACGCGTGACGGTCATGACAATTTTGTTGGTTTTTTGTAAAATTTCATCAGAATTCGAAAAAGAAAATGCAAACTAATTACTGCTGGTGGTCAGAGAGTTTATAAGACGAAAATATAGCAAAAAAAATTGCAATTTAACAACATGTTGAGCTACAAGAGCCTAGTACGCCAAATCGGCCACTATCTGTAGAATCACCCACCTACAGTTAGTTCACCTCCGTCTGCAGTCCGTCATCTTAAGGAAAACTGACAAGTGTGAGTGTGTGGCCAAGCTCCGTGCCGTGGACTGTCAGATCATTATCTTGAGTTAAACTGTAAGTGTGTGGGACCCTTAAGTCAGTTCCAGGGGCAGGAGATCTTGCATAATTTGATGACAGGGGGAATCTCGTCTATAGTAAACATAGAGTCATGGTTGGGATCGTTAAACTTATGTGTCATAGTCAAAAATGTTATCTATCTCTATCAGTAATTGTTTTTAACTAGAATATAGGTCTAAATAAAATGCATCCCAGTCTATTTGCTATCGGATCTCCTTTGTTTCTTGTTTTCCAGAATTGTTTGGTATTTTTAGTGTATGAAAGTTTATTTATAATGACTAATTTATAGGCTTTTTTTGACTCGTGTTTATGTTCTATTGTTTGCTTTTAATGCAGAAAGACTGATTTGTTGTATTCAATAAACCATCATTAATAGTATTAGTGTACTGAGAGTCCTTTTTTAACAAATCATCTGGGGTTAATGCCGACTTATAACTGATAAACAGGGCCGGATTTAGAGTATGTGGCCCCTAGGCGGATGATGTGGTCCCCCTCCCCCTGGTCTAGTGTTGACTAAATATTTGGGGCTCATAAAATTGTGCACAATTTACTCCCCCTTTTTTTAGAATATAAATGGCTGATTAATAGTTAAATGACTAACTAGAACATAAATGGCTGTCTTTATAATTAATTAACTATAAAGACTGACAAGACTAATATAACTATAAGACTAATATAAAATATAAGGAATGTTTTGTCCAATGAACTTTGGGACAAAGAAATATCACACTTCTGTTTTTATAAGGAAAGTAATAGTCTAAAGAAGATCATTCCGTACATATTCTTTAGATTGTTACTCCCCTCTAATTTTGCTGTAAGGGAAGTAGCAATCTAAAGAAGTGCCATATTACCTAAAATGGTGATCCATTCATTGTATCCTGACGAAAATCGAGTATTGGTTTTCTATTTTAAATTCATATTAATGTTGGTAGTGGCTAATCTAATTACGTATTTATTTTTTAAAACATAAAATAAAATAAATCTTCCTTGTAACAGACTCCGTTGCGATGCGAGGGTATCCAGCTAGTATATAATATATTGCATAAGTAAAATAAAAAATACATAATATATATGTGTACAGAACATTCATGTATATATTTCTTGTTCGCAATATTGAATTAAAACATGTACCTTTAAATGCTTTACTCCGCTTTTTTGTTTTAAATTACAACTATTGTACAGGAAATTTAGATGTCGGTGTAGTATTGTTTTAATGGTGTTTATTCATATATTGTTGGAGGTATGTGTGAAACCCAGGTGTTTAATTCAATTGCCCCACTTTTCATCTTCTCTTTTTAAACAGAAGGATTTTACCCACTTTGAACATCTAAATATTTCTACTCTTCTAGGGGATATATTGAATTTAAACAAGCATTATGAATAAACCGTATTTACTATTGTCCCAATTATCAAGTTTAAAATTACATTATTAAATTTAATAATATTGAAATCGGTCTGATAATCTCGAACAAAACTTTCTCATTTACACAGTGATACTGACCTTACCTTGATTCTACCTTTTTATAATTTAATTAATTTATTATTCAATATTAAACGTGATCAACAGGCAA
The DNA here is from genome assembly GCA_001010745.2 of Gerris buenoi. Taxonomy (NCBI): domain Eukaryota; kingdom Metazoa; phylum Arthropoda; class Insecta; order Hemiptera; family Gerridae; genus Gerris; species Gerris buenoi. Next base: position 69,483 of record KZ651194.1, read on the forward strand.
TTATTGTTTAAATTTGTGTGGGGAAAATTATTTTTTATCAAAATCACGAATACTAGATTTTTTTTGAGCATTTATGCAATACTTTATCAAAGTCTAGTTATTTCCTAATTTCGAGGGGCATTAATGTTTTTCATAAATGTATGTTGAAATAATTATTTGAAGTACATATATGAATTATGAGAACTAATCGTTAGGAATTATCCGGAATATTAAAATGTGTACTGTACGCATACAAATTATTACTATGCTCATTAAAATTGGTAATTGTTATGATCTATAATTTAGCATATAATTATGTTGGATGGACTTACATTGTAAATTCCGTAAATGAACGGGTTGTAACAAGAATTGCTCATTGCTAACCAATCACAGCAAAACCATATTATATTGATGAATCTATATCTGAAAAATAAATAAAATAAGCAATAGAAAAAACCTGTTTAAATGTGGGTAAATAATATTAATGTAACAAGTGTAGTAATTAAAGTCTTACTCATTTATTTTAGGGAAAATATCTTGAAGAACATTATAGGTCTGCAACGGTAACCAGCATAAGGCGAATATTGCCACCACTATGACTAACATCTTTATCACCTGAAAAATCAAAATACATTATAAATGAGTTGTATTAATTTATTTTTTCTACAAATCAGTGACAAATTTTATCTCAAATGAAGCTTATTATTTCATATAAATATGTTTTCAATATTGTTGTGAATAGGTTATTTCTTTTTTGCTTTAATTCTTACTGTACTGATTTAGTACTGGTACTGGTTAGACGGCGAGGATGAACCATTAGTTCAAACCTAGCATGGTTCAGGCCACATAGGGCCAATTTTACTAACCTAGTGGTTGAGAGTTCCAGCCTCTTCTCTCATCAAACCTGCACTGCACATGGTATGGTACCGTCGAAGCTAGTATGGTGTGGTCATTAGTGAGCTATTTAAATCAGAGCATCATAACGTGGGATCAAACCAACGCCCTTGATTCGTCTCGACACATTGATAGCTGGGCAAGTGTCTTCAGCCCTTATTCGGTCACGCTGGCTTCCCCCAATTTTACTGTAAGTAATCAACTTGGTGAAAAACTGGTACTATCGTTATGAAATCCAGTTTTGCCTAAAAATCTAGATCGTCTCATCTAGTTTTCTATACTCAGTTAATATAAGTTACCGTAAATATGGTGCTAATATTATTTTCTAAATCTCTAAGCTACTGATCCGGGGCCTGGGTGCCTCGGAGGCTAGAGCGCTCGCGGGTCAGAATGTGACCACAGCTCTGGGTTCGTTTTCCCGGACCGGGCCCCCCGCATTGTTTAAACAAATGGGAAGCGGGAGTGGCGCCACCAGGTATCGGCGTGGAAACCATGATGATGACACTCTTGGTTGTTATACAACTAGGAGGGGAATCATGGTTAACGACCATATCTTAACACGAGTGTGTGAAGATTTCGGTTCCTGACCCGGGTTTGATCTAGGGGTCTATTAAACGCAGGCCACCTAAGTGGCCTACGTCATCAGGTGTAAAACCCGCTCGGAATAATTAAAAAAAAAATAAATAAATAATAATAATAGAAATAAATAAAAGCTACTGATCTGTTTTTCTAGACGTAGTAATTGGCGTTCCTTTTAATGCCAATAAACTAATTTTAATGTCTGAATTTAATATAAATTTAAGTGTATTATTTACTTTAGTTATCAGGATTGCGTATAACCGCCGGATATCAATAGGAAAATTGAGGACGAAATTAAACGGCCAAGTGTAATGTTGACTTAGTTTAACAGGCATCCTTATGTTAGCTAAATCTTAACAGTGAGTGATAGAAAATCATCTAAGATAACAGCTGCGAGATGAGGTGTAAATATTTAGTAACAGTTCTAAGGTGGTGTAAGGCATCGCAAGTTCTAAAAGGGCCTGCCTGTAGGCGATGTCTGGAGAGCAGTCTGACGTGTTTGACGTCAAGTCTTGTCCCTAACAGTATAGCTACTCCAAACTCAATTAAAGAGGTGCCTGATTAATTCTGAAGCGATTGTGGTAACGCTACTGTTAGTTCCCACCTCGTTTTAACACGGTTCTTCCCTAAAGCCTTATTACAAGCTCTTCCCATCTAACGAGTTCAACGTCATTACCAACAGATGTTTATCCACAGGAAAATTGCTATATTTTTTTCTTGAGTTCTCTTCGTTTTATTTAGTTGTTTTTTGTTTTTTTTTTGTACTGTGTCAATGTAATCAAGTTTCACTAAATTTATTTCATTTTCTGCGAACTCTACTCTGTATACATTTACGTTTTGTTTTCTTTGTCATTCATTGTTTTACACTATTATAACAATACACAGCATCTCTTCCTACTAAAATTATACTTCACTTTATTAAAACTCATTTAGCATAAAAAGTATACATTTTACTCTACACGTACATACATACATAAATACAAATATATATTATAATGTCTGTGTTTTAATTTATTTGAAAGTAATTGTTTAACATATGCTATAAATGATCTTACTCTAAACTTAGCATAGTAATTAAAAAAACTTTACTTAATCAGTTACAAAAATAAATAAATGCGTTTTCTATGTATGCAGTACCAGTATTATAGCATAGTAATTAAAAAATACTTTACTTAATCAGTTACAAAAATAAATAAATGCGTTTGCTATGTATGCAGTACCAGTTTTATATAGTACAAAGTGTCTACGACGACAGTTTCAGTGGTATTTTTTTACGGCCTATTATACGCAGGCTGGCCTGCGTATAATAGGCCCCTAGTACAAACCCGGGTCAGGGACCGAAATCTTCACACACTCGTATGAAGATATGGTCGTTAACCACGACTCCCCTCCTAGTTGTATAACAAACAAAATTATAAGTTACTACAGCATAAGTTATAAACGCCATCATCAGCAGAGTCGAAGTCTCTCGCAGCACTCATCGAGTCTACATGAGGGAATGAAGTGAAAAAGCCTTCATTTTCTTATGTATAAACTCGATGAGTGCTACGAGAGACTCGATGAGTGCTACGAGAGACTCGACTAAATTAAACAAATATAAAACATCTTTTGGCCAGGTCATGCAGACTTTAAATCTACAAGATGGCGACTGGGAAGACCGTCGAACTTGGTCTTCTAGAGTGGAAACGCTCTTATAAGAAAGCGGTATGTTTTGAAAGCTTGTTTAATAAAAGATCGGTTCAATTCCTAATAAAAATCTTTTGAAGAAGTTAGATAACAACAGGAGCGTAACCTACGCCATGCGTTAGGCAGAAATGTTTCGAAAAATAAAATTTCAGCTGCTTTGTTGTAGCTGCTTTGTTGAATAAGTAGTCCTCGTTTCTTGTTACCACTACAAATAC
>KZ651194.1:166874-180866 GCA_001010745.2 Gerris buenoi
TATTAAATAAATATTATTATATATAAAAAAAAATTAATTATTTACTTTTAAATAATAAGTTAATACAAGAAAAGTTTTTGTTTAGTATCACAACAAGTAATTAATTATTCTAATCTTTAAACCTAATTAGAAAATAAGTATTATAAAAACTTTAACACTGTTAGAAAATGAGAATTAAATAAAAATTCAATTCAGTAATTATACACTATTACAAAATTTAGATATTGTATAATATTAGTAAAAAGTAATGGTTTTGTTAAAAAAATGAAGAGATTACTTAGATCATTGCCGTAAAGTTAATTTGCAGTTAAAAGTACAATGAAAAAAGAAGTCGTTAAAATACAATGCATTTACAAATCAGATCCTCTTGTAATTTACATTAAGTTTTTTTTATTAGATCCTATTCAATATAATTAAAGCAGTTGAAGAGGAGGACACGGCCAAATTAGCCCGTTTTAAACAACCAGGTTCGCAGGTGTCGAAAACCATAAAAATTTAAAACCGACTTGCGACTATCGAAGCCTTCCCAACTCCCAACCCCGCCTCAAATACCTTTTTATTTCTCTCCAACTCTTTTTTTTGTTATTAGCACACTTTAGGATTCTAAGATTTTTATAACATTAAAGGTGGAGCAATTAGAGTTGTTTCAAATGTGCAAAAGCTCTGTAGTTTTATTAATACACTTGGAAATAGTAGCAATTAAAAATAATTGCACGCAGAATATAAAGTTAAAATATTACCTTTTTTTATATACAAAGAAGCTAAAAGTTAATAACTAGGGTTTCCACAAAAAAATCAGAGAGCCTGTTAAAAAATTTTATAATTTTTTTTTGAATTTTATTAAATCAATTAACTTTTTAATGTTCCATGTGGAGTGATTTTACGTTAGATACAGAAACAAGTCATCAATTAACCTTTAAATGTAAAATATTACCTTTTTTTATATACAAAGAAGCTAAAAGTTAATAACTAGGGTTTCCACAAAAAAATCAGAGAGCCTGTTAAAAAATTTTATAATTTTTTTTTGAATTTTATTAAATCAATTAACTTTTTAATGTTCCATGTGGAGTGATTTTACGTTAGATACAGAAACAAGTCATCAATTAACCTTTAAATGTTGCATGTGTTGTGATTTTTTTTTAGTGGAAAGCCAGTAGGATGGCGTGCTGCTTGGGTGCCAGTAGCTCGTATATAGAACAGTTGGATCTTCTGTTAATAAAATTAACAGCATCGGGTGACCACAGATCTTGCATCAATTCCTGGTCCGTGCCCACACTTGGTGATCTCCCAGCATCACTACTTAAATGGATGGCTACTAATTTGAAGTGGCAACTGGTTGAGTTTGCCCATTGTAAGATGCATACACACTAACCACGTGTCATCCACTGCAATAGGTTGTATAAGCCTTGTGGTAGGCATATGTCCTCCACTAGCTGTTGCACCGCAAAATAGTTAAGTGGTCGTTCGTATCGTCACATCTGTGAAACGTTTTGTTACAGATCTATTCCAGATTGTTGCACCGTACACTTTATTCACCGTACCGAAGCCTATGCGTTCCGGAGAAATACCAGACAACTCAAGTAAATTGCTTTTTTTTATATTTTTCTCTTTTGACTATTTTTAACAGCGGGGCTTTTGCATTGAACCGGAAAGCAAATAAAGCAGAGAAAGCTTACAGCACTCAGCTCTTGTATATTCTCCGTAGGAAATGTAAAGGAGAAAGAAAGAATACATCGATTTCTTTCTATGTATAAGTCAACACAGAGGCATATGTGTATTTGTATATATATTTACTTAAGTGGAGTGTACTAGTTGATACATTATTAGAAAAGGGGTTGTGATAACGAGTTGATAAGGGTTGGTGGGGGATGTATGAATAAGTAAATATACAACTAGGAGCAAAAACTATGCACAATTTTTTAGGAGCAACACATTTACACAATTTCATTTGTGTACCATAAACTTAATTTTTAAATGATATTTTATTGTACAGGGTGGGGCGAGGAGAACGGACGAAAATGTTCATTTCTTGAAGGATGTTATTTTCTGTACATGACCCACAGTTTTAGGCATTGTTTAAGCTTTCTGTTTCTATCTATATTTATAAAAATGAATGTTTGTCTGACTATCTGTCTGCCTATTATGATGGGATGTCCCACTCCCACCATTTATATTATAGAAAAAGTTCAATTTTTATAAGTTTTTGGTTGTATTCATACTACAAAACGTTTAAATTTTAATTTAAATCAAATTATTATATTTACAGAGGGAGACAGACTGAGAAAAATAGACTTCAGCGCCGGGCTCGAACCACGGACCTCCCCCTCATTTCCAGTGTACGGGAGCTTAAGCACTCGCTGGAGTTACTTAAAAGGACAAGAGGGTAGAGAAAAATGTATAAGGAATCCAGAGAAGGAAAATATTAAGGGAGCGTACAATAAAAAAGGATCTTTACAAATAAAACAAACCTAATTAAATTAAAGGACATCAGTCCCAAAACTTTAATCTTAAAGCTGTGTCTCTTTGGCTTGCCTTGCTAGGGTATAGGCAGTGGAAAATGAAAATAAAGTATCTAAGAAAGAAAGTAAGCAATCTCCTGTGAAACAATAAATAAATAATAAATTCTAAGTGATAGTACTGAAATAATTAAATAAAATGAAAGAGTTGTTAATAATAAACTAAAACCTGGCATGGTATAGCACATCAGAACAAATAAACTCCTACAACCAATCATCTGCTCAATTAAATAATTGTAAATCTAGGCTAATATTATATTCTTGTTTGACTAACTGGGCTAAAAAGATTTTGTCTGAGGGAAGAAGGAAGACTCTTGGAGGAGTGGATTAAGCAAAGCCATGCCACTCTGGAAGAAGAAGAGTGCTAAGAAATTAGTCAATCATACATTAGACTTAGTAGGTCGCCACAGACTTCGACGCTGGCTGCACGTAGAGTTCAGACGAAACTTAGTGAAAAGATCGAAGAAATCAACCACTGGCGTCTCGAGACAGCGTCCAGAAAAAATCTACTAGTGGTCACTGATCCCAGGTATTCTATTTCAAGTTACCAAATTAATAAATCTACTTTCTTAACACTCAACTGGTCTCATAACTTTCCTAGAAAACAAATTGTGCTCTTCTACCACGAGAAACCTCTTGACCACTCTAGAACAACCAGTGTCAAAAAAAAAAAAAAAAAGAAAAGAAACAACAAAACCACAAAACAAAATAGCAACATGACATGTCATGTCAACTAAACTAAAGTGATGTTGAGTAGAAAAAAAAAATAAATCTATTCCAAACAAAATAAGAAAAAAAAAAACTGTACTATAATATAATACTTAAGACCTATCACATAGCATTATTTAATTTAAAATTTTTATCTCATTGATTCATTATTATTACAAGACCTCATAAAAAAATAAATATATAAAAAAGTATCCTACCCTATCTTATAATTCCTAACAAATTTAACTGGGTGGATTATAAACGTAAAATTATCTATACAACTATATTATCAGTAATTAGTAAATCCGTTTTTACAAAATATTAATATATAACTTCTTGGGCACAAATAACTGTAGGATATAAAGTAGTTACTTTTTTTAGTAATGAAAAAGTCGATTAAATTAAGAAAATGTTATCATAATAAATTTATGGTAAGGTAGATATATATTTAAGCCTCACAATAAAATAAATGCATACTTCTTTCTCAAAATGCTGCTAAATTTAAAATTCCTTAGCGAAACTCTATCAGAGGTGGCTATTAGAGATCGAATACCAAGTTTAATTTCCAGAAAGGATAATTAATATTTATACTCTATGGAAGGACAGAGATGCAGCCAACCTGCATTAGAACCTCGATATCCACTTTGCCCTTAATGTAAATGTCAGTTAAAGCAATATTAGTAATTCTGTCAGTACCTTACTAACGTCTGTTTAAAATTAACTGACGAATTCGGAATCAAATCGTCAGCACAATCAATTAACGTAGAGTAACATTCTAACACTCGCTGAAGATTTGACTCGTGCAATATTACGATTGTTATACTAAGCGAACCCCCGTTTTAACTAAATAATCAGTTCGTTTTAGGAGACAGAGGAATTTGTCATTTTATACATAAATTGATAACCAGTTTCACCTCGTGATGCGTAAGAGATTTCGAAATAAAGAACATTGCACATTAGTTCTGGAGATTTATTCGGAAATTATTTCGGAATCCTCGGGTAGGAGAGCAGTTGGCTCTCTTCAGCTCGTTACAGGGCAAGTAGTTAAAGTTGTCATTTTATTTATTTATTTATTTATTTATTTATATATATTTTACACATCACCTTCTCCTAGTTATGTGTAAAATCTTAGCTCAACTCCTTCGCAGACTGATTCATATCCTCACCCAGATCACTAATTTGGTTTCTATTCACACAACTGAACTGTCCAACAATGTCATTGTTTCTTTCCTTGAGAATACATGTAATATTCAGCCTGGTTAAGCGTTTTTGTTTTGCGTTTCAACACCTTTTTACATTTCTATTTCAATAGGTGTCATGTTTCACAAAGCATCTTTGAACGTCAAATTCATCATCTTACTTGATGATATCGTTGTCATTATGTTCTTAGATTTTATTTTTTACACAAGGCAATGACGACAACGAAATGATCAAGTAAGATAATAGATTTGACATACAAATGTGCTTTGTGAAACATGACGCCTATTGTAATAGGATAGCTTTTGGATACTTGTTAATCATTTATTACTATTTCATTTGAAAATGTTGTAGCCTTAAGAAGCCAAAATGGGAAGTAGAGAAAAATAGCATTTAAGTTTTTTTTTAAACTATTTTATAAATATCCTGAAAAAGAAATGGATGCAAAGAAAGTTTTATCCGACCAAAAACCACTTGTGTGGTAAAAAAACACCCCGCCAAGTCTGTGGTCCAAAAAAGTTGTGAAATCAACTTTCTGTCCCGCCAAGTATTATTTGCACTTTCTCCTGACCCATGACTATCAACATAGATACTTTTCAGCTTCTTCTCCTTGGCGGTGTGCCTTGCCATTTCCGGAAACTGGGATTTTAACATTCTTCAAACACCAATACAATTTCTTGTTTCACCTTTACGTTTGCTACATGAGGTTTGTGTGGAAAGATAGTTGTTCACCTTATAGTCTTAGTTCTAGAAAACTAGTACTAATATATGCAGATACATATTAGAGAGGAAAGCCTTTTAACAGTGTTGTTAAAGGCTCTTCTCGATGCCACAATGATCATTGCTGTAAATCTTTTCCATTATCAAAAATCAAATAAAATAGAAATAAGTAATATACATATTAAGCTTTCAAGGAATGACCCCATGCAACTACTACTTTCTTTGCTGAGGATGTGTGGAATACAACCAATTAACATTGGGTAGTATTGCAGGCACACCGCCAAGGACAAGAAGCTGAAAAGAATCTATGTTGATAGTCATGGGTCAGGAGAAAGTGCAAACATTACTTGGCGGGACAGAAAGTTGATATCACAACTTTTTTGGACCACAGACTTGGCGGGGTGTTTTTTTTACCACACAAGTGGTTTTTGGTCGGATTTAATGACTTTTTGTACGGTTTCTAAGGAAGGATTCTCTAAACTGTTTATTCCCACACATTAGAATCAAATAAAAGTGAAGTTAAAAGCTTGACAAGGTCTATAGAGAGGTCTATTGGAGAACTACGAGACCTATGACATTAAAAGACTTATCATTCTGATATAGAAGTATAGAAAACATAAAAAATAAGATAATAATAATTATAAAGTAATAATATATAATAATAATAATAAATAATAAAATAAAATCATAGAAAACAGAAATATATGTATTAATAAACAAATTACCCCCCCCCCCTCTTGAACTCAAGAGAATAAGGTTGAACTAAACCCTGAACCTATAATACTAAGTTCAAAAGATGAACTCGTAAATAGAAGTCATTCATAGGTCATGTGACAAGCACGAAACTACTACTCAATACACTGCTGTACCTCTGCTTAAGGGTGGTTGGGGGGGGGTTGAGTTGAGGGGGGATGCACTAGAGCCTTAGACGAATACAAAAAGCCCTCATTTATTGAAATCGGTTAAGTAGTTTAGGCTGTAGGTGCGTCAACGTAAAATGAAGGAAGAATAAGAATAAGAAGCCATCAAAACTACCATTTTCAAACCGATTTTTCTCCACTTCTACTTGGCCGATTTTGAATTTTTTTTTATTTTTGATCTACAGGACACGGCCTTCAAAGATATTAAATTAATTAAATTATTTAGGTAGCTCTTACGTTTTTCTCGCGGCTGACCCTCAAAAACCCTAGTTTGTCACCTACAGTATATATACACTGGCAGCTTCTGTTAAATTTTACTTTTTGACTTGGCGGGGCGGAACGCTGCTGCGTTCCTAAATTTTATACTCGAGTAAAAAGTATAATAAGTATGAATTACGACTAACAGACAACTGCTTGATGGAACTCACGACAATTAAGGTAAATTAGCACGAGTTCTAAAGTTCNCTCGAGTAAAAAGTATAATAAGTATGAATTACGACTAACAGACAACTGCTTGATGGAACTCACGACAATTAAGGTAAATTAGCACGAGTTCTAAAGTTCGTAATGTCACGGGCACATTTTTACAAACACCAACTTATATATAAATCACGACATGCAAAACCTTTTAATAATAAATTAGTACATACAAGTATTTAAATAGTCAATAATAAATAAATTTCATGAAAAAAAAACCTTTTTTTTTGTTAATTAAAGTAAGAAACACTTAACAGACTAATGAATATGGTTATTTTGGAGTTCACACGGTGTAAGCTTGGCTAAAACATTCTTGTCTTTACTTGCTGCGAGTTACAAAGAGAGAACTGTTACCAATAACTTGCCTGATACATATTAAAAGGTAACATAGATTTATTAGTGGGGAAGGAGTGATATGTTGGTATTATATATCCAAAGAAGCATTTTAAACCTTTCGGCCACAATCTTTTAGTAAGTGTTCCACATTAAAAGAATTAAAAATTAGTTGCATTAACCGATATTTTGTGGTAATGAAACATAATGATTAATCAAGCAGACTATGGACAATCCAAATATCAAATTATATTAACTTCCAAGTAGTTCCTAGAGTTTCTTCTATTGTTAAATTATGTAAATGTCCCTAAATTAACCCTATTCACAGATTGTCGTTTAAGTGTGATACAGAACCAGCCTGGAAAAAGTATTAAGTCATTTGTAATCCAAATAAAACGTATACTTCCAGAATCAGCTCTCTCCCATTATCAGTTTATTATACTCGCTAATATTACATTTATGTACTTAGGTTTTTCATTTAATATCAGTGATTTAATTTAAAATAGTGTATAATCCTCAGTAAAATTCTAACAGTGAGAAAAAGGCCAAGTTCTAGACCCCAGACCCCCTCCCAAAAACAATAAGTCTGTCAAAGTATTTATATCTGCATTGTGACCAAGTCTGCCATTTCTTTTGTTCATAACCTCACTTCACTACTACTTTGATGAGCAAAACTGCTCTTTAATTTATACTGCTTAAGACATGAGCATTTTTAGCTTAAGCCATAAAACAGACTAGCCGCAATATAAATTTAACTTATGATTTATTCTTCTGTTGATCCCTTATTACTCTACTTTTCTTAAAATTTCAAGTCTTCAGGGACGAAGTTAAAATAAATTGGTAAGGCGTGAAATCTCACGTAAAAAGGGTTTCGTTGGTATTGTGAACAAAAATTAGTAANTAGCTTAAATGGTTCGGGCGCTATGAGCCAAAGAGCGACGGACAGACAGACACATCACCCTCGGCATAAGGGTTTTGAGAAGTATCTACAAAACCCTAAAAATAGACAATGCAAAAGCCCATTATTTAAGCTAATAAACAAATATTTAAATTAAAATAATACATAAAAAAATTATTTCACCTTATTAACCTAAACCAAAAGTACAAATCGGTACAAAATTTTTTAAAAATAAAAAAATATCACAACAATAAAGTAATCAGCAAGACCTTTCAAGTGATATACGTCACAATATTTCAAACCAAAAAAATTGGTCACGTGACACGGCACACGGGAAAAAGTTTACTCTCAAGTTCTCAGCAAATAGGATGAACAAATGAAATAAAATATACTCAATTTAAAGAGCATTAGTGTGAGATTCAAACGCCCCAATCAGAAATAAAATCGGTCAAAAATTATAGAAACTATGAACATTCAAAGTCAAAAATGGAAAATAAAAAAAATACCAAAATTATCACCATTTAGGGTACAGCCGATAGAGGTACGACAAAAAGTCATAGGACCAATGTTGTAGATCTTTTAAAATCAGTTACCGCTGGTGCTATCCGTTTTTCAATACGACTTACCGTTTGGCCGCAATAAGCCCCNATTTTTACTACGTTTTTATTAACTTGGTTTCTTGTTGTCCAGTACAAATCTTGCAATCGAATTTTAACTAACATCCCGAGTAGCTAGACATTTGAAACTTTCAGAACAGTTCAGAACACGATGAAAATGCATTATTTTAATAATTTTAGTCATTTTTCAGCAGTATTTAATTTGTTTTCAGCAAGTTGGATGTATGGAAAGTTAGTTCGGAAAAAATCCGCAAGTTATTTTATTTGTTTTGTCACATCCAATTATTTTGGCAATCTTCATTTTGACGGGTTTTAAATTAATCACTCCTACTGACACAAACCTCTGAATTTAAAACTAAGAAGATTTAACATGTTACACTGATTAAGGCCTGAAGATGCCCAGGTGTGGGTGAAAATTTGCCACAAATAAAAATTCTATAAAAACTTGTAATGGTTTTTTTTAACTTCATCCCTGAAGACTTCAAATTTTGAGAAAAGTAAATTTCACTAATNGGGGGGGGGGGAAATTATTATTTTTGGAAAGAAGTTCCTTATGGCACGTTCGGAGCCTGGGAGTTAATCCGAAAAAAAAAACGACCAAAATCGCCGTCACAAAATAACCGTCATAAAATCGCCGTCATGAAATCACCATCACGCGAAATCCGTCACGAAATATCTACCGATAACGATGACTTGAGTAAATGATCACCGAGTTAGTTGAAATTTGGTACACTTGTTCATTTTACCAATGCCCAGGCTGAGTACGTTGGAAAACGTTATCCGTCCAAGCATTCACGGGCAACGCTCGCGTAAACGTAAGCTTCAAAAAGACGGGAAAAATGTTATTACGGAACCCTGTTACTTGTTTTGTTATATGTCAAATTATATGGCACTTGGTTTTATAAATATCGAAAATAAATCGTAGTTAACAGTTTATACGTCTTTAGCATTTTACGTGATTTTATAATTTATACTCGCCGATCNATGTTACACTGATTAAGGCCTGAAGATGCCCAGGTGTGGGTGAAAATTTGCCACAAATAAAAATTCTATAAAAACTTGTAATGGTTTTTTTTAACTTCATCCCTGAAGACTTCAAATTTTGAGAAAAGTAAATTTCACTAATTTGTTAGGCTGACTTTTTTTTTGGGGGGGGGGGTAGACTTTTTTCTTTTCTTTTATGTTCTCTCCTTCCCATCTACCACGTAACCAATATGTGAGTACACATGAAACTGATGTTTTATGCCTCATTCAGAATCCTAAAGCCAGAATCTTATAAAGCCAAATGATCGGATGGATCATTTATATCACAAATATTAGGTCTCAGTCACTTGGCAAAGTCCCACACCGTGTGAACTCTCGGTTAGTAGTTGGCTTAATTGGATTAGTGATAAGTTTTAGAGTGAGTAGAAAGCGACATGTACCGTAGATATCCTCACCGGGTCCTCGGGTGTAGAACTGGTAAAGGTCGGAGACCTCATTCCAGCCGTACCTGTTCTTGGCCTGGACGATAGCCTCGAACACGGAGGCGGAGTCCAGGCCACGGATGTTGTAAGACATGGTGTGGGAGAACGTCTCGCCGTTGCTCGGCTTCAGAACCACGTCGTGCCACTTCCCAGGGCTCTGGTGCGTGTCGTTCATCTGAAATCACAAAAATCAATAATCACTAAGTCACGTTAAGTTTAAATTTATCTGTTTGCAATTAAATTAATAGTAATTTATCCTAAAGGGAAACTCGGTAGGCTAAAGACAAAACAGGAAGAGGATTTTTGATGAAGCCAAGACCAAGTTGGGTCTCTGATGTAGCTACTCGTAGTAGTGGAACTTGACTCTGAAGTGACAAGTAGTGAAACCTGACTGATGAGTTCACTGTGGAACTAGCAACGAAAATTCATCTCATAGGTCTTTTATATAAGAGGAACTTTATATTAAAAGATATAAACGATTTTTTCCAATTACCGAAACGAAAAGAGGATGAAGCTAAAAGAAAAAAACCGAAAGGAGCCCTAACATTATATTACACAATATAAATTTTAACTGCGGGGAGGGGGGAGGTAAACGTTTCTCGGCTTTAAGTGGGAGGGTCAGGTTAACCGGCCGGCGAATGAGACTTTTTTACCTGATTTTGTTCAAAAATCTGTTCTCAATAAATGGAAAAAAGGTTAAAGAAACGAATGGGACCAAGGTTTTACCGGGGGGCGCGGAGCGGATATTTTATATAAGCCGAGCTACCATTCACGAAAAAATATAAGGTACAATTTATTGAAGCCCATTTACAGAGCACCCCTCACCCTCCCTGACCTGGCGAGCTAAAGAAGAATATTCCTAAAAATGGAGGGGAGGGGGATGAAAAAACCGGGAAGCGTGGAAGGATGAGATAGCGGCTAGAGATCCCCTCCTCTCTCCTCTCATCCAAGAATATGGAGAAGAAAAACGGACAAGGGAGAGGGGGGACTTACAAAAGCCGAAAGAGAAACTTGGAACGTAAATTTTAAACGCAAAAATACAAAAAAAAGCACACTTAGAAAGAACCCTTTAAAGGAGGAATAAGTGTGGATGTAATTGAAAGCGCCCCTCGTACACCGGAACCAGGGTGGGACCCCTCCCGACCCCCGTCAGTGTTACCCGAGTCAACCGCACATGAACAAAATACCTAAATTTCCCTAAATGTCCACACCAGCGTAAACAAGGCTGACCTTTATTTTTCTTTTGCTCCCTTGACCTTTATAATCTCCTCGAAAATACCCCATTTGAAAAAATTCAAAAGTAAAGAAAATCCCTTTAGTCGGAGTTTTAACTAGAATGCAGTTTTAAAAAATAAAAGAATCTGGTGGCAGGTGTTTTTATTTTTATTTAAGAGTGCCGTGCCTGTAGAGATCTCAACTCAGAAACCAGTCAGCTAAACGTGCACGACTTTCGAATAAACAAAACACAAAATTCCGGTTATTTGAGTTTTCCTAAAAGAGCTAAAGCCTGGGTCGGTCTAGTAAGCGCACGACTCACCCATATTCCTCTCTATCTAATCCAATCCCCCAAGATTATTGTTGATGTATTTTTCAATTTCTAGATAGTCGGGACGCAACAAGACTCACATCGATTCTTTCCTCTTACAGTCGTGCAAGTAAGAGATCTCCACTTCAACAATCTCTCAAAATGCATCTCAACTTATCATTCAATTTTTTCACAGAATTTTGTGTTTCTTTCTTACAACATAACAGTTTTTCCAATCTGGTACATACAAACACAATTTGGAAACTATTTTCAATGTAAAGTTTATAGATTCCACATTATTTTTCACAAACAAACTAATTATTTTACACTATTGGTATACGACTAGATTCTGTACCTCTAGTCTTATTAACGGTAACACGAACAGATTCTGTACCGTTTAGTTATGTCAAGGGTAAAACGATCAGAGGTTTAAAATACGTACAGATACATATCATATACATATATATATTTTTTTTCAAAATATTTATTTTTTCTTACTGTCTTTGATTTGATGTCACCCCTCAGAACAGAACTGGAGCGTGTCCCACTCCTCCATTGACGCCACTGAAATGAATATATGTCGCATAAAGAGCAGTTTTGGTGATACTGCAGCAGTGGTTGTTTAAAACAGAAAGCTTTCACCATTTCAACTGACGACCGATAAAAATGGCGATGCTAGTCTGCTCTAATAACTTTGCTGGTGTTTTTCGACTAAATTTTGTTTTTAAACTTTATACATTCAGTAACTTTTGGTTTTATTTATTTATTTTTTTGTTTTATTGGGAGCACTTATGCCTTTAAAAAAACTAGCGGAATTTGCTGATCAACCAAGATTTGCACCAAGATTGATTGAGTTGACCAAGATTTGCTGCTATCATAGCTTCAGGTGTTAGGACTGTCTTACTCTTCCTCTCTTTACCATCCTTATATTTGGACTCTTATTAAGAATCTTCCAAGTTTCAAGAGGGTTTTAAGCATAACTTGAACACCCCCTTCCCACCAATCAATTTTGAAATCCTTAGGCTCTTTTCTTTCCTCAACTCTATTTTACCCCTTAAATGTCAATAAAAAAATCTCGTTTACGTTCTAAGGAGTAGCCTTTTCTCAAATGTAAACTTCCTATTAAAAGTAAAAGCAAAAATGAAGTGTCCGGGCCAGGCTCCATCGTCCTCTTTATTACATTCCTCTTTGATTTACCCCTTAAGAGCCAGATTACAATAACTCTTTTATTGACAATATTTGTCAATAAAAGAGTTGGTAAATTATTTCCAAATTTCTTGTTTCAATGGTTCTGAAAATATAGCAACTATAAAATAGCACAAACATATCCATAATGTTGATTTAAAATACTAGACAAAGAACGTAGCTTAGCAGACAACTAAATAATCAATAAAAAATACAATTTAAAGTTTTTCAATTCTATGGCATGTGATATTTAGTGTAACAATTTACAAGTAAGAGGATTTAGGTTTTATAAATGATTATAGCCGTCATTTTGAATTTAAAAGTCAGATTTCCAAATCCCTTAATGGAACATGTTTATGCGTCATAAACGTGACTTATTTCCAAATTTTAAGTTTCTTGTTCAAATGACTTTAATGATACGGCCAAATTACTAAAATTTTCAAATCCTAAATTATAACAGCGGATCAATAGATTCCCAGATCAGCGGACGTACATATAGTTCAGTGATTCTAGCGTCTGCAGTTTCCGAGATTTAGAAATGCGTAGGTGACTTTAAAATATATAGTTCATATAATAAATAATGTATATAGGTTTGAATTTAAACAGCAGATTAATATATTCCACTTACAGGAAAGGTTTATGACATAAGAAGTAACTAATTTCCAAATTCCATGGCCCTAGATAAAGTAGTTTTTAAGACATTACAATTTAAATAAGAAAGTCCACCATTTTTAATAATAAAGGTGGATCACTAAAAAACCTTTGTTAGACATTATATACACCAATAAAGGAATTACAATATCAAGATTGGCTATTCTAACGTTCATAATTTCCAAGATATAATAATGAATACATTACTAAGAGGACTTTGCTTTTAAACATATATATCACCGCCATTTTGAATTAAAAAGTTTGATCGTAAAATGTAATAAGAAATAATTTATTTCCAAATTTTAAGGCTCACCAAATAAATTGGGAGATGTAGCGATTATAAAAATTTAAAGAAAATTACCATAATCTTAAATAGGAAATATCAAAACTAAAAAATTCTTGGAATAAAATATCCTCTCATAGCGGAAGTCTGCATAATAAAAGCAAGTTTTGTAACAAAATTCGTGATTCCAGAATAAAAAAATTCTGAAAAGTAGTGAATAGCTGGCCAAACACGAGCGGATTTTTACAACGGACCACGGACATTTCCAACGGATTTGGGGAAATCTGCGGACCCGGTATGTGCGTTAGTGGAGAAACGAACGACAGGACCTTGTCCGCGGACATGAGACCCGCGGACACATTCTGCCGTTGTCAACACACACGCACAGACCAAGTCTGCGGATTTTGCTCCTTATCGTTTCTATATTCCTCACCCAAATATCGTTGCATGCCATTTATTTTATTTCTCGCTTAAATTAAATTAATTTTATTTAATC
>KZ651194.1:181197-194715 GCA_001010745.2 Gerris buenoi
AAAAAAAGTTTTTAGTTACCATGGCATGTTATACATCAATTTAAAGGTCTTGAAGTGTAGAAAAAGAATATGCAACTATTGCACTTAATATTTAAACTTAATCGTACAGAAACCGGCGATTATCGCCTCACGTACTTACAGGAAGCGTGCCTAAATTGTTTAAAAAATGTCTGTCCATCTGTCGTCTGTGCGTGCGCGTGGAGCCTAAACTACTGGGCCGATTTTGCCGAAATTTGGCATATAATATGCTCAAAAATCATACTGATAATAAACAAGTAAGGCGCGCTTCACGTAAGTACGTGAGGCGATAATCGCCGGTTTCAGTACGATTAAGTTTAAATATTAAGTGTAATAGTTGCACATTCTTTTTCTACACTTCAAGACCTTTAAATTCATGTATAACATGCCACGGTAACTAAAAAATTTTTTTAGCCACCCACCATTTTGGCCGCCATCTTGAAAATATTCATTGTGGAATTTAAATCATTACAAATTTATTTTCTATACTTAAAGACCTTCAAATTGATGTATAACATGCCATGGTAACTAAAAACTTCTTTCAGCCACCCACCATATTGGCCGCCATCTTGAAAATATCAAGTGTAAAATTTTTATACATAGTTGCATATTCATTTTCTACTCTTCAAGACCTTTTATATGATGTATAATATGCCATGGTTACTAAATTTTTGTTTATAGTCATCCACCATATTAGCCGCCATCTTGAAAATATTACGTGTGTTATTTTAATACTTGCATATTCTTTTTCTACATTTCAAGACCTTTAATTTGATGTATAACATGCAATGGTAGCTAAAAATTTTGTTTTAGTCACCCGCCATATTGGCAGGGCCGCCATCTTGAAAATATTAAGTGTAAAAACTCCAAAATTTGCCCAGTTGTCTAAAATGCCGAGATGTATATGTGTGCCAAATTTTATGTTTCTAGCTATAGTAGTTTATGAGTTGAAACAAGCCAACGGACAGACAGACAGACAGAGCCGTTATATAAGGTTTCTTTTCTTATTTTGTACAGAAACCTAAAATGTAGCAAGTACTGAGATCCGTCGTCCGTTGTCCAAGTCTGTCGAGCATGCTGGACAGACCTGGGTCCGCGGACCAACAATGAAAAATCCGCGGATTTGCCCCACACACGAGCGGACCGTGTCGGCGAACCGAGTTGAAGGACTAGATCCGACGGACGGGGTTTGCACGTTAGTGGGGGAAAGACAGACCTGAGATCCGCAGACCGGGTCCGCGGACTTGGTCCGACAAAAAATCCTTTCGTGTGTGGCCAGCTATTAATAGGGAATAAGGTGAAATTTAGCAATAAAAGTAGCACATAAATGGTCGCTATCTTGAAAATGAGTGAGTAATAGAGAATGAAGCTATACTAGTATTTTTATCAGGAAGATGATAAACATTTGTTTCAAATTTGATTTACATACCTCAAAAACAAAACAGCCCATAAAAAAGGACATACACTATACTCACACCCATAAAAAAAACTCACGAAGGCTTTTGTATGCATAGAGAACCGGGGGACCGAGAGCCTATGGCGCTTGAAAGGAAGAGCTATTTTTTAAGTTTGCTGGAAAAATGAAGAAAAAATTCCATTTTCAGGCATATTATAAAATATGCTTGGTTATCTGCAATAAGTATAAAGCCAAAGGTCTGAAATTAAATTTTATTAAATAAATACATATATATTTATATTCCAGTTACTTTAGTCATGAATATGGCTTTTTTCTTGAGGTTCAATTTTTTTGTTTGCTGCATTTTGACGTTCTAAAAACATATTGAAAATACATGATCGTAGTCGCGTTAATAGAATTCAATACTCTTTTGATACTTCTTCTTTCAAATTTGTCATACCACATCCACGTTCAAGGTGGGACCATTTCGTTACTCGTTACCCATAAAACAATGTTTCGTAGGAAATTTTGTTATCTATAATTTCGATAACCACCTTTATTGGTGTCCGAGCCATAGGAAGCGAGATATTTGCATAAAACCGAATTTCTTAATATCTTTTAACGGGACCACGATCTGTTGCCGTGATCTTCAATGTTTTTCAGAACGTCATAATAAAGCGATCAAGAAAAAATTGAAGATCCGATTTTTTTTAAACAAAAAACCTAAATTGGCTGCATTAATAAGGAAAAACAAACAAAAAGAATTGATTCTTCTTCCTCAAATAATTTCATTTTTATCGATAATTTCATCGTAATCTACATCATGACTCATCACATGCAAAATCAGCGTGCCCTTCAAGATTACCACTAAATATGTCACCATGATGTTTGATTTTTATTTTGAATCATTTGAAAGTTGCCTAACATATAATTATTTAGTACCTACTTACGTCATAGGATTTTTATTAGTCAAATTATGTTCAAACAATCACCAAACCACATCTTGATAACCATGTGCGGGTTTTTAAATATTATACATAATGTATATAATTTAGCATTGTCTTGCCGACGACGGCGGTTTGAACTTATACTTCAAACAATTTGTTATTGATAAGGTAACCACATTTTTGTAAAATAAATGAAGATTTGTTTTGATTAGTTGGTCGTCAAATAGATATAATAGAGAGGCCGACAATTTTATCAAAACTAAACATTAACGTTTCACTACACTAATATCATTTATGAAATCGAATAATGTCCTGACACGATGGATTTGTTATTGGTAAGGCAACAACGTTTATTCCAATAAAAATAAAGGTTTGTTTTGTTTTGCTAGTCTTCAAATATAGATATAATAACTTATCAAGATAGTAGCCGACAATTTTATCAAAAATAAACATTAATTTATTTTGATTATTATCTTTTTGAATTGTTGTGTAATGAAAGCTGTCACTTTTGATTATGACATGTAATGTAAACAAACCGGTAACCGTCCCGTCCCGGGTTTTTGTTTACCTTTTAGGTTAATTTTTTCGGCATCTGTACGCTTTTTACTTGTAACCGTACAAGGCCAAAACCTTATCAATTCCCTTGATATTGGGCTCATTTTTCTTCTCTCACCGTCCCCTACACGTGGACATATCGTTGGCTCGGTTTTGATTCGGCGTTACTGAGATCCCAGGTACAAACTTTTGTGCTTTTATAAGTTAAAGATTTTGTAAAAGATACTCATGGCACAAAAATAATCAAAGCAACGTCGACATAAACGAGACTACAATAGTTAAATTTAAACATTAATTTTTTACACTGAGGTAGAAATGTACAGAGTTGGCCCGCTAACGTAGTCGAGAAAATTCCCGGTTAGCAACGAGTTTTCCTTATTTAAGGATACCGAGCTCCCCTGGAACCCCAAGATAAAACGAGAACAGGAGAAAATCCCGGCTCTGGACGGAATGAGAGCTTCCAATCCCTTCTCTCCACGTCTTGAATTATGGAGCAGTGAAATTTTAATGTAGCTTTCCTATTCCGCCTACATGCACTGTCGAGGCGAAAAAAGCCTTTAGCTTCGCGCACTAGATTCTATCTCCCGACCGGAATAAAATTACACCATTAGAATACCGTTTCGGTTTCTCGATTTTTTTTTACCCCTTTTCATTGTAACATCGAAGCCGCAGCTACGAATAGTAAAGTAAGTCAAGTGAATTTGACACCGTTATAGAATTCTACACTTTGTACCAATCTACCTATTTCTAACTTGATAAAATACAACGTGATAAATACAATTCCATTAGTAACCAAGTGCTACGTACTTTATGTCTACAATTAGGCAGAAAAAAACAAACTAAATCTTTATACAACTATAAAATAGACCTTGCTTTTTTAACAAATAAATGATGAGCAATTTGCCAGGAGATAGCGTCTATAATAATTTGACAAAGCGTTTTACCTTCTATAATAATAATAATATATCCATCTATAATATAATATATGTATTTGTTTATGTTTATTTGTTCATTATATTTATTTGACGAAAGTAATTGTAGCTGGTTCATTTGTTTCAGGCAGCATCTCTTGCATGATTTCACCATGTCTTCTATATCCTTATCTATGTTCATCCAGGAACAGTAGCCTTGTCCAACCAGTTTCATTTTTACAATAACTAAGCGTCCAACATAGTCAAGTCAACATAGTAGTCTCTTCAAGTACTTCTTTGTATTACTTTGTAGGTATCACTGCTCTATGTACTTCCACTTCCCTTGAACTGACAACCTTCTTCGTCTTTGCAGATATCTTTGCTTTGTTCTGTCGGAAATCTTGATAAAAAGTAGGCGTTACTATGTTCTGAAGTTTTTTCTGAATTCGATAGTGTTGTCAAAACCGGATAAAAAATTAACGCAGTTAAACAGCCGAGTAGCAGAAAAATTATAGGTAGAAGTTTGGTTGGAATAAAAATAGATATCAGAGGTTGGTGATCAGTTATGATAGTGAATTTTCTTTCATATCAGCAGGGGAAAAAAATCTTTAGTCCCAAGTAAATTCCTATAGCCTCTTTTGTAGTTTTTCAGTCTTTGTTGAAGTTCATGAAGAAATCTCAATGGGTTAATCTTATAATCCACGAGCTAATACCCCCCCCCGCTACAGAGGAGGCATCTGTAGCCAATGTTAACGGTAGTTCTGGGTGAAATGAGTCAATGCTTTGTTGCATGTTTTTTCTTTTACCTTAATGCACCTATTTCCACATTTTTGACTTATTAAAAGAATGCTCTGTAATAAGAACGCTATCTAAAGGATTTAAAATAGATTTATTTATAAATAGAGATTTATTTCAAATTTGGAATAAATCTATAAATATATAAGTAATAATTAGGAAGTCCTAAAAAGACGGTCCTAAAAGGTCGGTTGGCTTGTATTATAGTAAATACCATATATCCTACCCTACATGATCCATTTCGTTAGAAAGCTCTTTAAGAGTACAGTAATAGTTGTTGCTTACATTTATGTGATATTTTCATTTATGAGGGGGATAAAAAAAGAAGCTTCTTAGCTACGTGGAATGTAAGAACCTTATCGAGACCCGGAGCACTAAGATCAGTGAAAGCGGAGTTGGAAAGGTATAAAATCGGCATTGCAGCACTTCAGGAGATAAGATGGCCAGGTAACGGAATATTTCAGAGCGGGGAGTATGTGTTATTCTACAGTGGAGGAGATAATAGAAGGAATGGAGCAGGTTTTCTCGTTGATAATAAGCTTAGATCAGCAGTGCTAAACTTTAATGCAATCAGTGACAGGTTAGCGACGTTAAGAGTAAAGGCTAGATTTTTTAATGTCACTATTATATCCGCTTATGCACCAACAGAGGAAGCTGAGGAAGAAGAGAAGGACCTTTTCTATAATGCCCTTTTTGATACTTACGATAAAGCCCCGAAGCATGATGTAAAAGTAATTTTGGGAGACTTTAATGCTAAAATCGGTAGGGAAGACATATATCGGGACATTATAGGAAAGGAGAGTTTGCACTATGAAACAAATGAAAATGGATCAAGGCTTACGGATTTTGCAGCAAGTAAGGGTATGAGAGTGAGGAGCACACAATTTCCAAGGAAGAACATTAGGAAAGCAACGTGGGTTTCTCCGGATGGGAGAACTCAAAACCAAATTGATCATTGCTTGATTGATGCTAGGCATGCTACTAGCATTACAGACATTCATTCGTGTCGAGGAGCGGACTGCGACTCGGACCATTTTTTGGTCAGAATTAAGTACGTTGCGAGGTTAGACAGTAGCAGATCGTCGAAAAGAGAAAAGGCAGAGGAAAGATTTAATGTGGACAAGTTAAAGGCGGAGGAAGTCAGGAGGGGCTACAAAGAAAAGGTGGAAGCGCTGTTAGAGCAACAAGACCAACAAGAGGAAGGAGGGTTGGAGAAAAACATAGAAACGAAGTGGGAAGAGCTAAAGGAAGTTGTCAAAGAAGCGGCTGAAAGTAATCTTGGAAGAGTGGAAAGGAAGAGGAGAGAGGACTGGTATGACGAGGAGTGTGAAGAAGCAGTTAGATTAAGAAACCAGGCACGAGAACTCGCACTGCAAAGGGATACCAGAGGAAGGAAGGAAGACTTTAAAGAGAAAAGACGAATTGCCAATAAGATTTGTAGAAGGAAAAAAAGAAAATTCGAGAGAGAAAAGCTTGAAAATTTGGAAGTCCTTAGAAGTAATAATGATACAAGAGCTTTTTATCAGAGAGTAAAGGAGCAGAGGAAAGGGTTTCAACCCCGCAATGTCTTTTGCAGGGATAAAGATGGAAATCTTATTGGTGATAAGGATAGGATACTTGAGAGATGGGCTGAGTATTTTCAGGATCTGCTAGAAGGTGAAGAGGAAGAGAGTGATCAAGGAAATTGGGAAGACATAAGTGAAGGTGACCAAGAGGAGAGTGAAGTAGTAAATATTGATCTTTGTGCTCCACCAACGGAGGAAGAGGTGAGGATAGCGGTAGAGGGTTTAAAAGCAAATAAAGCACCAGGGGAAGATAATATCCCAGCAGAATTATGGAAGAATGGAGGAGAGCGCTTGAATAATAGAATAACTGCACTATTGCAAGATATATGGTCCTCGGAAGTGATACCGGCAGAATGGTCGGTTGGAATTATTTGTCCCTTACATAAGAAAGGAGACAAAACAGATTGCAATAATTATAGAGGTATAACGCTTTTAAGTACTCTATATAAGGTCTTTTCGAGGATTCTTAAAGCTAGAATAACACCTGTAGCTGAGCGGATAGTGGGTGAATATCAATGTGGTTTTAGAGCTGGCAGATCAACACAAGATCAGATCTTCGCACTTAGACAAGCACTGGAGAAGTGTTATGAATTTAATATTGATATTTATCAGCTTTTCATCGACTTCAAGCAGGCGTATGATTCTATTAAGCGATTGCCTCTGCTTAAAGCTATGCAAAGTCTGGGAGTTCCAAATAAGCTTACAAGATTGGTAAGAATGACACTTCTTGGGACAAAAAGTAAAGTAAAAGTAGATGGTCAGCTTTCAAGAGAATTTGCAATCATGCAAGGTCTGAGACAAGGAGATGTTGTCTCTACCACACTTTTTAATTTGGCATTAGAGAAAGCGATGCGAGGGGTTCTCTCGGGTGGTACCATATATAACAAAATGACCCAGTTTATGGCCTTTGCTGATGATATTGATATCATAGCGCGGAGGCGGGCAGATTTGGAAGAAAGTTACGTTTCGCTACGGGAAGCAGCCAAAGGATTAGGACTGGTCGTTAACACCAAGAAGACAAAGTATATGTTTTCATCTAGAAGAAACAATGTCTGGGAGGATAAAGTGTGGATCGGAGGAGAAGACTTTGAAAGAGTCAGAGATTTCAAGTATTTAGGATCCCTGATAACCGATGGGAACGCTGTCTTAGAAAATATAAATGCCAGGATCGCGACTGGAAATAGAAGCTATTTCGCCCTACAACCCATCTTCAGGTCACGAAACGAGAGCCGTAACACAAAGCTCATAGTTTATAAAAGTGTAGTCCGACTCACGGTCACATATGGGTCAGAGACTTGGACGCTAGTAGATGGGAGCGAAAAATCCTAAGGAAAATATACGGAGCAGTTTGTGGAAATGGTGTTTGGAGATTTCGCACTAATCATGAAGTAATGAGTTTATACGATCAGCCAGACATTGTGAGTTTCATAAAATCAGGACGAGTTCGATGGTTAGGACATGTGTGCGCATGGAGGACAGCAGAGTGCCTAAGAGGATGATGGATGGAAAACCGGGAGGCGGAAGAAGAAGAGGCAGACCCAGAAGGAGATGGCTGGAGGATGTCGAAGACGACCTGAGGAGGTTGGGCGTTCGTTCCTGGAGGAGACGTGCGCAGGATAGGGAGGAGTGGCAAGGCTATGTTTTGGCGGCCAGGGCACTTCACGGACCGTAGCGCCAAGGAGTTAGTTAGTTATAAAAAAAAAAAGCTTTTAGTTAAAATTAAAAATATTAATAATATTTTTGATCCGATATAAATGAAAATTGGTATACGTGCTTTACTTTATGTCAGAAACACGATTATGAAATCACTTGTGTACATTTAGTACTTTGGGTACAAACGGTATCGGGGTACCGAAAAGACTCATAAAACTCTTTACCTACGGCTGTAAAATAAATAATTGTGGTGCAGCTGAGTTGTTTACAAACACAGCAGCGGCGAAAATTGAATTGCAGCAACGTACCACTCGTAGACGCTGAAGATGATTTCCTTGAGGATACTGACTTTGGATTTCCCTCCCAAGTCGCACTCTTGTCTTCAACGTCAACCAGGGAAAAAGACAAAAGTACCTTAGCGAGTGAAGCAGAATCAAAAGGAATTGTATCAGCGGACGATCCGCTGACCGGCAAAATAGAGACAGTGGAGTCAGAAAAATAATAAAAAATTGATTTTAAGATAAACGAAATTAAAAAAAAAAAAAAAAATTAAAGTAAAAAAATACATATTTACTTTAGTATATAGGATGTTTTATTTGCATTTAAAAATAAACAGGTCAAGTGTGTGCTAGTCAGCACACAGCGAGGGTCCGTAGGCCATACTGTATACTGTATAGTTTAAGTAGTACCCTATTGATGGTGTTTTTTAAAATACTAAAAAGCTTACTTTGAACTATCCTATGGTTCTGATATTCTCAAAACACATAAACAAACTTCTGATGAAGTAGTTTTTTGCAATTGATCCGGAAAAAAGCCATATAAATATATCGAAAAGACCATATTTATAAAAAAAAGAAACGTTTTTTGTCAATAAAAATTAAATAATTTTTTTTTTCGAAATTTCCAAAAAGTAGTATCTTTACTTTTGGTCGAAGAATGTTCAGGAATTTTTTCAGATATTTTGCACTTCACATAAGCGAGATAGAGGGGGGGGGGCACGTTTCACACCCCTTTTAAACGTACCTACGCTCGCCCTATCAAAGTTATAACCAAAGAATTATATATTTTTGTAATCAGCTCGACGTACCCTTTAATACGATACCCCTCACGATGTCGATAAAAAATATAAAAAATTTAACCCTTAAGTTTATTTACCCTACATTTTTTGAAAAATATTTTTTTCAAGTCGCTATATTTTTAACATGTGTGGGTAGGTACAAGACATATACATGCCAAATTTCAAAGTCATCGGACGAAAGGTGTAGCCGTGAGAGCATGCGACGGACGGACGGACGGACAGACAGACACACGCATGAAAATATAAGGGTCCTTGGCTTTTGCCTACGGACTTAAAAAGAATGTATAAAAATAATAATTAAATTTTGTAATTGTGCCTTCTGTAGGGATTTTCTAATATTAATTGTTAAATTTCAATTCATGTGAGTTAATTATAAATTTGTAAAGACTACTCAAATCAAACAACCAATAGTTCGTGATAAATGTATGTGTTATATTTAATCTTCATTTTAATTTAAATATAATTTTAATTTAAATCAAATTATAATTATTATTAACTACGGGAAAGATAGAGAAAAAATAAATATAAGTGTAAAATATTAAAAAATTATCGAACCCTGACCTTTATTCAAATACTTTGGCTACGTTTGTGTAAGGCTACACAGTATTTAGAAATTCTCACTCAGGTTTATTCATTATTTTAACATTTGTTATTATGGTTTGGCAAGAAACTGACCATTTAAAAAAATTGATCATTGGGGAACAAGTAAAGTCCAACTTATATAACACTCTATTACTAACAGTTGAGTACACATTAGTTGACAGAATTTGAATTGAGTCACAAGGCTTTCCTTTGTCTGTTTTGTAAACAAGCTCATTAAGTTATTCATATATGAGATTTTCCAAATCCTCTGAAAAAAAAAGTTCAACCCTTTTATCATTTCCCATCCACATTTTCACCGGAAAAACTTGAGTTCTAACCGTGCCAAAGAGTTTTATTCCGCTTTAAATCGCAGAACGATGTCAGTATTTTACAGAATTCTTAAAGATCCATTTTCATCTTATTTCATAATATATATAAAAAAGGGTAGAGTAATGATAAAAGCCGAAAGGAAGGGGTAAGCGGGGGGAGGTCCTTTTGTGTTTCTTCTCAAGAAGAGAAAGTTTTATATCTTCAAAGGGGGTTTTAAAACTATAAGAAGAAAAGCGAGGGTCGCAGCTCTTCCCTGCCCTGGCAAAGCGGCCAATAGTCCTTCCAATGCTCCCAGACAAAGCGTATTTTAAAAAGGACCCCCTCCCTTGACGTCGGATTCCAAAGCCTTTTGAAAAAGACAAACGGGCTCGTGGGTCGGAAAGACAGGCCTGGGACCGGGCGACAATTTATCAGATCGAGACGTCTCGGCGAGATAACGGCCGGCTATAAAGCTCCTGACGTCCCTCCGCACCTATCACCGATCCGGCCTTGACTAACGATATCGCACCCGGCTCTTACACAAAAGTAGTCTACAACTTAAGACCTATAGAAATACAATAAAAAATGTAAAGTGAAATGGAACTGCGTCTCTATTCGGCAATCTACCGGACAAGTACGGTTTGGATTAAAATAGATATCCAAATATGTAAAATTAGAACACAAATGTTAGCTTATAGACAAGGCAAGCAGATGACAAATTGGTTGTCACCCAGGAGAAATCAACTCTAAAAAGAAACACTATCACAGACAATTTCGGTACGTAAGATAAGACGCTAAACGAGAATGTTCCTATCAAATTAAAAGTTGGTTTAGATTCACTAAAAAATATATTATGTAAATAATACTTTAAGGGCCCCCTGAATCTAAAAATTGGTTTCACGTAAGCGCAGACACGTAAGCGCAGACAAAAACTGAGAACCGATTAGATCTGATAACAATTATACACTTAGGCGAAATTAAGCAATGGTTTTGCTCACCATATTTGTTTTCTCAAAAACAGTTAAAAAAAATTCTATGGAACTACTGTTTAAGCCATATAAATTTCTCGGGGAAAAATCTAGTTCTCGATAAGGGTAACGGGGACAACTCAAACAACAAATTGTAAGAGACTGAGATGTCTCGGACCAAGTTCGAGCGCTAAATAACATGGCTCGCAAATTATAGGGTTGGGATATCGGAGCTTAACACCGATAAAAGTGACAGAATCGAAAGTAGTCTACTGGGGCACTTGGGCCGTAGCGTCTGGCCCAAAGGCCACAGTAGACTACTATCGAAAAAAAAAAAAAAAAAAAAAAAAAAAAAAAAACAGCCGTGTTTGATACATCGACATCGATCCAACAACCTGACGAGCAAAAAACTAAAAAGGGCGTTGCATTCGAGATAGTTTTCACTTGACGTTTTTGATTTCAACGTTTCTTCAGGTCAACATCGATGTCAACTATATATCGAGAATTCAACTTCGATATTTTTAATACATCGACTCGATGTCCCAACCCTAGAAAAAAATTGCAAAACACTTGCTTCGTTGCACCAGAAAGCCACTAGATCTTTATAATTAATTATTAGTAATATATTTTCCAATTATAAAACAAAGAATATAAAATTAAAATTCAATTTACATCTAAAGTTTTAATTTTTAAATAATCCAAATTACAATTATCAATAACTACGGGAGACATACAGAGAAAAATACACCCCCGCACCGGGAATTGAAAAGAAAAATTGAATTTCTAAAGTTTTAATTAGGGTCTAGTTTGTGTCAGAAGCAAGTAAACGCAGTCATATGCTGGTATGTGAAACCTTAAAAAAGTTGTTACATGAAAATTAAAAATGTAATTTTCTACTCTTAATAAATCTGCTCTCAGGCCGAAAAAAACAATCACACCAACTCACTTCAAATACTACTTTGTCTAAAAAAAACCACCAACCCAATGAAAAATAAAAATGTAAAAAAATCAAGGAAAAACTTTTGAAATTTGAAAATAAAAAAAAATATTTTCCAACTTATTCATTTACTTTATTTTTGATCCTTTAGAAACAAATGAATAATATTTCAACAAAAAAGAAAGAAAAAAAACAAACAAACAAAAAACCAAAAAAAAAAAAAAAAAAAAAAAAACAGAGATAATTTAATTAAAAGTTGAAAGGTTTTTATTTTAATAAGAAAAAAAAAAAATTTATGGAAATCTGTTTTTATGAATATTGTTTATAATATAAATGTTTTAAAGGGATCATAATTTTTTGAATTAATGAAGTATTTGTCTGGAACTTAATTTACTTTTTCAATCTAGATATCCGTTACAGGTGCTCTTAACGGATTAATAGGAGGTCCCGTGGTTCGAGTACCGGTGCGGGGGTCTATTTTTCTCTGTATGTCTACCGTAGTTATTGATACTTTTAATTATTTAAAATTTAATCTTTCCGTAGTATAAAAACTACCAAAAACTTAAAAATTGATTTTCAGTCTAGGTAAAAGATAATAATATGTGAAAATATTACATAGTTAAAATGTTATGTATTTCTATTACTAAGAAATTAAAGGGTATGTAAGTGAGGAATTATTCTATTTATTATTTTATTTTGTTGTGTGTAAATATCTCATCTTGAGAACAACGGCAGGATAAGAGATTTTAAAATTACCGTCAACAGATAAGAGAAATAGGTTTTTCTTTAACGATAACGATAAGTAAATTTGTAACATTTTTGGCAGTAAATATTTTTCAAAATACCGTTTTACTTATTTTTGGGGTTTCGTTGGTAAAATCAAAAAAAGAAACCCTTAAGCCGGATTCCCACGGGGAGTGAACACTCTAGAGCGGCTCACTGTAGAATGAACTCGACCCGTCTGAACGTGTCACAGTGAACTCTTCTCTGACGTCACCGGGAGTGAAGATAGTTCACAACGCTCACTCTCCATATCAAACATGTTTAATTTTCAGGAGTGAATACTCCAGTCGCCAGCCTAACCTATAACCTATAACCTATAGGTTATGTTTTATATACTTTATTATTTTTTTATATAATTGTTGAGAACTTTTATTCTACTCAATATTTTTAGATGAAACCAAAAAAACCAAGTATGTATATACAGTATGTCCCAGGATCGACTTGACGATACGTGAAGTGACTAAAAAATTCCATTTTTCGACAAAAAGTCATTCTTGATCATCCCTCCTGCATGTCTTCAAATGAAGATTTATCACATTAACAATGTTCTAAAATGTAACCTATTCCCGAAAATTGCGATTTTTTAAAATCGCACAAGAGGGAACTGGCCTAAATTTTAATTTTATGAAAAATAGTCATTCTTTATAAAAAAAATTATATTTTTTCTAAATAAGAAAGAAAATACAAAAAAAAAAATTTTTGTATTTCATCCCCCCCCCTCCCCGCTTACCTCACTTTAAATAAAAAGAAAAAATATTAAAGAAAAGTGAGAAATCATTTTGAGGAACGTTTTGAATACAACAATTTTGATTGTTTTGATTGTTGAATAGACATGCTTAGTTAGAATAATGGAAAACAGCCAATACTCACATTACTATAAAAATTATATCTTAGAAATGTTTTATAAAAATGAATTTACATAATTTTCTGCTTTTTAATAAATTTTTATTTTAATCAAATAGTTCTATTTAACAATTAATTTCAATTCGTTAAAAGTGAGATAAGCGGGGAAGGGGGGGGG
>KZ651194.1:204907-216143 GCA_001010745.2 Gerris buenoi
GGGGGGGGGAGTATATATATGTATTATGTACGTATATATAATTATTTGCTTTTATCTAACATGTGTTTATTTCTTTTCACCTCACATTGACCCTCTGAATACTACAAACAATTACAACTTTATGTTTTTTAAAACCAGTCGAGTTTTCCACAAAAAGTAGAACCGGTATAGAGTCTATTATTTAAATAGAAGTACGTATTAAGCCTCGTCCAGAATGCCGAACCGAACAGAGGAAACACCACTTCCAGGGAGACAACCCCACTTCTTCGAACTAATAGCAGTGTAGTCGGAGTGAGCCAATATCCACATCGCTGCTCGTGACGCTGTAGTCCAAATCCATTAGTTCCTTGTTGAATTTGTAACCGGGTTATGTTGTTCCTTTACCTCTTTTATATATTTAAATCTGTATTGTTGACCCGGAAAATTCTTAAATTCTCAACAACATCCTTACTACATTAGATGAACTGAAACAACTTCATTCATCTTACTTGATCTTACAGCCAAAGTAGTTGACGAAGCAAGGCACAGTATCGGAGTTCAACGTTGTTATCGACCAGTAAACAAATAAGTTGATTCTTAATATTAAGTTGATGGATGCTTAAGGTGTGGTAGTGATATAAAAACACTTAAATCTTCATTAATAGACGTTTCGACCCTATTTAAAGGTCATTCTCAATCTTTAATTGTTAATAATGATGTTCTTTTTGGAGTCAATTTTAATATAAATACTATCTCTATAAGAGAGGGTTATAATAAATTAGATAAAAACTACAAACTACTATCACACATACATAAAGACATTAAACGTGGACATTACACAAAATTTATAAAAAGTAACAATGTAAAAATTAACAGAATTAAGAAGTGGGCATCCATCAACTTAATATTAAGAATCAACAAATTTACAAAGGTGTAAACTTTCAACGTTTTAAACAAATAAGGTGATGCTTCAGTCGTCCTAAAAATACTTCTATCACGAGAATTAAAACAAGTTTGCCCCCACTAATGTATTCCTGTTTATCAAATGGGAATTCGATATCTGAGACTTTTAAAATATTTTAAGTATTCTTATGACAACCATAATAAACGTTTGCATTAGGTTATTTTCTATATCGTATATCTTTCGATTTTTTTTTAAAATAAGTCAAGGCACCAAATTATAATATTAAGTACAGAATTACAAATATTTCATACCATGATTTTCCTGTAGAGAAGCCTGACTTCCTCTAGTGGAGGGTAGCTCTCGACCATCCATGTCAGATTGTAGCTGTCCTTGGCACGGCTGAACGGAGGACTTCTAAATTCAGCGGGGCTCGGCCTTCCTGTAAAAAGAAAACTCATAATATTTACTATACTGTAATTGGAATCCTTTGATTACATCATTACAAAAACAAAGAATTAAGGCAAAATGTATTATTTAAAATAACTAATGAAAAGTTTAGAAGACTACATACATCATTTGCCAGCCTGTTTCTTTAACATTATCAGCAGTAATAATATAAGAACAAAAGTAGTTCTTTCAGCCCAAGTTACCTTATGGTAAATAATCATTCAAAGAGAAAAAATAAGGCATTTTCTGTCAACCACAGTAGCTAATGTGTACTTACCACACATTTGCTCATTTTTACTGATTACACAGTAACTCGTGTTTACTGATTGCACATTAGCTCATGTTTACTGTACACTCATTAGCTCATTTTTCCGGTCTACACAGTATTCATTGTCAGCTTAATGATAATTTTTAAGGCGATCATATATTTAATATTTAGAAGCCTTAAAATAGACTAATAAAATTATTGAAGCGAGCGCAAGCGAGCTTCTTACATTTACAAACATTTCATCTTGTCTGTCTGTCAGTAACGTTTACGTGTCCGACGATAACTTAGGTAAAAGTTGACCGATTTAGTTGAAATTTGGTATACATGTCTAAGTTCGTTGGACAGAGTTCGTGCGCAACGCTCACGTAAACGAGAGGTTCAAAAATTGGAATTTCAGGACGGGAAAAGATTCTATCATCATCTATTCGATGAGAAGAACATTTTTTTTCAAATAAAATTTTTTAGTAAAACCAACAGCGACACCGCAATGAGTTAATAAAGATCGCTAAAACTATTATAGCGGACCTTAACGTTTATAATAGATAAAACAATCTTTTTACCGATATCTTACGTTCTGACGTAACGATTTTAATAAAACTTCATATTCACCATCTAATGCACACTTGAAACAGGCATGCAAAATTTCAATTTGATACATGCAGCAGTTGTTTTGTAGCAAAGTGATACATTTTATAATAGTTGAAAAGGAGATGTGTGGTTAGAGGAATAGTAAGAATGCGGGTGGTTCCCTAACAACCAGCTGCTGTACTACTACTATACCCATTATCTATTTCTAACTCATCATGATTATCTATTTTTTCAATATTCAATACATATTTATTACTATACACTCGCTCCAATGATAGAGCCACGCGATGCCTAATATTTAACTTTTAACGTTTAGTAGGGCTTAATGTGAAGAGTCGGAAGTCGGTTTAACGATGTTAGACGAGGATTATGGATATACTTCCTCGGCAGGCGTAGGTTTCATTTCACGAATGATAAAAAAGTGACGTAAAGCCATCACGAATACGGATTCATTAGCAACATTGTTATGAGTCGGGTCGACCGCTTTATCACCTGATCTTTCGAAATGCCAGCTCTTCGGTTATTACGGATTACGAGCTATTAGACCGGGAATTGAACCGATGAATTTAATTAGCGGTGTTTGGGATATTAAGTAGACCAACGGGGATAGAAGGAAAGGGATCCACGACGTCGGGGCTCGATCGAGTTAAACTCGCGGTCACCGTTCTGTCGGAAGCTGTTTCGTCTTGAGGTCAAGTGGGGAGTCGTATCGAACGATCGATGAGGCCTTCGTCTTCCTTCAATCGCTAATTGACGCCTCGTTAAAGTCCGTGGGTGGAATTAGGGGTGAGTCGTCTCTATCACTTAGGGTCGGATAATACTACCCCTCTCTCACAATTCTCACCCTTCTAAACCCGATTATCCAAATAAAAACCCATTTAAATCTTGTAACTACAAACGATACCTTTTAAACCCCCGGAAAATATTGAATAGTAATTAGTTTGATTGACACGTTGATTTAAAGCTTAATAGTCACTATTATCAAAGGATGTATTGGAAAGTATAACTTCTACAAAAGCGATCGATCGGCAGAACTTATGCTTTAGTTGAACTGGGTCATAAAGAGGACGATCCCGTCATATCGCAACCTCGTTCGATTTCACATTTATTTTGTCCAAATGGAAGCGACTATCTTGGGACATCTTGTCACTTAATAATCTGCAAGAAAACATAAATCAAGGCCTCCACAGTAGTGTGCATTCTAAACATCCAGGGAAATTCGACGACATTTTAAGTCGTTAACAAATGAATATTCGGACTGAGACCTTGAAATGGAGGAGGGAGGACGCCTAGCCGAAATGATATATGAAGGCGCCTTTCTCGCCGGAGAACGGACAGACCAGGAAAGGTCCGGGTAAAATGTGGGGAGGGGATGGGGGGTCCGGGTATCTGACAATTACACTGTCCCTGGGCCTGGCCTGACCCTAAAACCTCACTATTGTTGTTAATTCGAAATGGAAAGGAACTGTTGAGAGGATGAAGAGCTTTACATAATACCCTTCCATTCAGAGCGGCCTTCATACAAACTTACCACAATGAACCTTCCTCCTCGGCCCGTCCTATTCACCTTCATAATATATACATAATACATTATTATTTAATGAATTATCTCGGCACCCATATCACCACATGTAAAACACATTTTGACGGCTTATCATCACAGTTTCCCCGACTCCTTCCAGTATAATCTAATCTCCACACGACCACATCGATTCTCCTTAAATTATATATCAAAACTAGATTGATAACTTTCACCAGTTATATAAAACTAAAATAAAATCGGAAGGAATGAGATCAGTAGAAAGAAGGTGGGTCAGCGATACCTTTCACCACCTTTAGATTCCACGGTAATAAGAACACGGATGGAACCGTCAATCAAGCATTCTGAAAATCTGATTGGAAACAAAAGCTGAAGACGAGAAGCTCCAATTTTTCACTTTAAAAAAAAAAAAATATTAAATTTACGCAGACGGTTGAAATTATTATTTGACCATCAGTAAGCTACTTTCGACGAACCATCTAAATTTCTTTAAAATAGGATCACTAGTTTTACATATATTGCTGTTAATAAAAAAGTTTGTGCAAACAAGGAAAGAAGCAATGGGCGCAGAAGTTTGTAATTTAAATTGGATCCACTATGAGCTAACTTACCATCAATTTCATAAAACATTTTTAAGATATTGTGGTTTTCAAAAATGACAGAAACGGAACCTAAAAATATTTCTTGATGTTTAAAACAGATTTAGTTCTATAGAATGATAAAAATGCCTCCACTACCTTCGGTAAGCTTGAAAGTAACATAAGTTAATTGAATTTTAACTATTAGTGAAGACGAGGAGTGTTACTAACTTATTACTTACTAATTACTATAAGGATTGTCAGGCTTAAGTTTCTATCAGTGACATTTGTTTTTTTTTTTCTTTTTTTTTTTTCTTTTATTTAAATCAACGACACACACATCTTTACACACTTTACACGACATCTTTTACACTAATTACATATTAATATTTTTAATTTAAATTAAAAGAAAACTGAAATCTTTATAAGCCATCTACAACATTAAAAATAGTACAACATCCATTCACATTTAGTTGGTAATTAATACAATAACTGCTAGATATTATTAGATATTAACAGATGTTAATATCTAGATATTATTATGTTAACATGTCATGCGAATACGTTACTTACATCATGGTACTGTTTTGTCCATCTCTTCGACGGTATATTTATCGAATTAATAGTTTCATATATACACTGAAATATTACAGAAAATAAACTTCATTTTCCGGCCCTGTTTAAATATCGAACTTGATTAAAAAATGATTTTTTTTTTTTCTGTTTTCCCGACTCAAGTTTGAGTGTGTAAGAAATACCATCCAGGTAGTATATTTACCCACGACACAGTGCGCCAAGGTTTTTGTCTTCTCGCAACAAAAACATGCACGATTTTTCTTTTAGTGTGCGGACTCCAAGAAAAAGGACCCATTATAATTTTATTGCCCGGCTCGAAGCGAAAGGCGTCCCCGGAACAATAAAAAATTGTTAAAAAATATTATTGCTCAAAGAGAAATAAAGCTGTTATAGCCGACCTCTCGACGCTTCCCCCCCCCCCCCGCCGGCGCCAGTACCAACGTATAAGGAACATGATGAATTATAAAAATACAAGATGCTCTTGTTGTTGCCTGAGTGGATTAAGGAAAACAAGGAAGACAGTTTTATTTTTCTCTAAAAATAATTAATTCTTAGCATAAGTAGTTAATATATGTCTTATTTTTCTTGTAAATAAGTAGTACCTCGTTCATTGGGACTTTTAAAATAAAATTATTTAAGACGTAGGTAGGAAAAGAGATATGTATTACTGACGCAGTTTCGTAGGAATTATTGGAAATAAAATTGATGAACAATTCTTACTTTGGTAAAGTAAGAGATCATTTAAAACATTCTAAACAGCTTATTGATAATTATTACTTGTTTTGAATTTAGTGTGAAACATTCCTATAAAGATGTATTTAAAGCATGGTGGATAGGATATAAGTTTGTAAAGGGGAGCGCTTTATGTTGAAGTAAGTGGCAGTGAGGGAGAAGGGAAGGATAGGGAGGAGCTCATCCTATCGCACGGTCCAGCGAACATGCAAACAACAAAATCATTCCATCATTGTGAATAATACCCCCCCCCACCCCACTCCCACTAGAGGAAACAATATGGCCTTGTCAGGTACAGCATCCACTCATATTAAGTCTTTCTTCTCTTTTGTCCCTAGTAGGGGCTAGTTTTGTTGCTCTTTTCAAGATATAAACAATATTATAAATCAATTTTTCCTTTTCAAGTAAATATACTTATAAATAAAGATTTCAAGTATGCGCTTTTAGTATGCAAAAAGGGTCCGCAGGCAATTTAACAAATCCGACGGATTCTTTAACCGGCATAACCCTTTTAAGATGTCGGCTATTAAAAGTTTTGTTACTTTTAAACCATAAAATGCATCATTATCGTCCAAACACACAACGTTCCTAAATATTATTTTTTAGGATTTGGGTGGGACTTTGGCAACGTATGGAAAATTCATTAAAAGCTATTTTTTTAAATTAATTTATTTATTTTCTTTAAAAAACATAGGAAATAGTTTATTTATTAAATATAGAAATGGAGGGACACAAAAAAAACTTTAGGTTTGAGGACACGTGGTGTAAAGATGAATTGGTATAAAATTACACTAATGACGCCGCTCCGGGCGTCCTGATCCTGAAGTAACATCTAATTCCCAAATATTTAATTTGGGTACTTTCTTTTCCTTGCGTCAACGACAGGAAAAAATGCCTGCCAAGTGCCTCAGGATCTATACATCTATCGGATTTTGTAAAGATATTACTGAAGTGGTAGAACCCTATATTTTAAGTCTAAAATATTTTAAAAAACAAATGAATCAAGCATATATATTAAAAAAAAAACATTTGTTCAAATTTTACCTGAGAGTTCCATGTACTTCTTGGCCCGTCCTAGGGAGTTTTCTGCGACGCAACTGTAGTTGCCGAAGTCAGAAGCTTGAACGTTTTTAACAGTGAGTGTGTGCTTGTTACCTCGGGTCTCCATGGCTCTTCTCTCGGTAGGCTCTAGAAGGAAACTGTCCTGGTACCACACCATCTGTAACAACAGTCGCATTGCAAATCAGACTAGACGACAAAAAACATTTTTTATCTCATAAATGACAATTCATTTTAGCTTATAATTTGACGCTAATTAT
Source organism: Gerris buenoi (assembly GCA_001010745.2). Taxonomy (NCBI): domain Eukaryota; kingdom Metazoa; phylum Arthropoda; class Insecta; order Hemiptera; family Gerridae; genus Gerris; species Gerris buenoi. The sequence continues at coordinate 211,839 of KZ651194.1, forward strand.
TAGAGTTATTTTGTAGTAAGGAAGGTTAGATACTGAAACCAACTTGGAAATCTTAGACAAATAAACAAACACACCGCCACAGATTTGTCCAAACTTGTTTCCCTACATCGAAACTTGGTCAACTGATTAAAAAAAACTACTCACCAACTCAACTGATTTTGACGAAACTTGGTTTATAGGCTCAGAAAAATACTCTGAAGTGAAATCAAGAAATTATTTTAAACCAAATGTAGCGTATATTTACCACTGGTAAACGTGGCACTAAAATAAATTTCATTAAAAACGATTTTACAGAGAAGAAATTTCCTGTTAAATAGAGCACTGATGTCTTATTCGGAATGAATTACAAAGGTGCAATTAATAGCAGAGAGCAAGAGTGAGAGAAGCGAGAAAATTCGATAATTATCACAAAAAAACCAGGACTAGTGGAGACTTGAATTAACCAAATAAATGCTTTAAATGTGTCCTCACAAAACTCCCCCCCCCCTTCCAGGCATCCACGTTAATTTTTCCTGAGCCTCTCTCTCCCTTTAAATTCCTTTTTTTTTTAAGAGTTAAACTCCTGAAAAAAGGTAGTTAGTGAGAAAATGCAATTACAACGGCCGACAAAAAAAACAGGCAAAGTATAAAAAAAGGGTGAAATATAGAAGGGGTTTTGAGGGAACGATGTAATTAGGTCGGGGCAGGTCTCTAAGTCCCCCCGTACTGATTCTAATTCCCAAGTCCTATCCCTCCCCGGAGGAAAAGGTTAAAAGGTAATTCTTAACGTTAAGAGAATTATTGTTTGAAGAGATTACCTGCATTACACGAAAAAGGGACGGTGACTTGTAGCCCCCATACTCCTTACCACTTCTTTTGCGAAGTCGCAAAGGAGACATAAATTAATTTAGAGACGGGCCAGGTCTTTTGAGATTACAGGGCTCCTGAAAGGCTTAGTTCGGGGAGACGTCTATTTATAACTAGAAGGAGGAGGGGGGGGGGGATAAAAAGCCAAAAACATTCCTTCTGTTAATGGTTCCTCGGTCAGAGAGCCTCTACTTCGTCTTTAGCAACAAGCTTTGGAATGGAAACTATAGTTTATTTCTGCCATGCCAAAACTCAAGCGTAAAAGAAGTTTTAATTTTTCTAAGCTCTCGGTTAGTAAATAAAACGAGATCCAATTCCAAACACTGACCAGCAACATGCTAATAGGATATTTTTCTTTTTTTGGAATTGAGAAAAGATTTTAAAATGGCTTACATTTATTATTGTGTCTGAACGTGGGGGCAACCTAGTTCGCTATGGATTGGCAGTCGATTTAAGGAATCGGCTGCTCTATTTACTTCCAATATAAAAAAATATCTGTTCTATACAATTTATACTAAATTTTCTCGACTACGAGTGCATAATTACTTGGTTTGTGAATTCCATTGTCTCGTTGTTTTGGGCTTTCGTGTGTTTATTTCTGTTATATAATTTACCATACAAATAAATTCCTCTCCGGCAGGGAATCGAATCCAACCTCTTACTCTTTGCAATTATAGCTATTTACTCAGGAACTAGATTTTTCCCCGGGAAAACGACTTATATGGTTATCTCATTAAAGAGGTGCAGTTAAATAACTAAATAATGTCTAAACACAAAATAAAATAATTTTGTGTGTAAATGAATTAATTTTGGGCGGATACATAGTTTGGTTACGGAACCACATCTCTTTTATGATGAGCCGATATCAATACCCTCATAGGTTTATGCCCACTTACCCCGTGTCATCCATTACATAACTAATTGTAATAAGCAAGCCTAGGCTTCACAAGCTGTAGCCCTGCAGTTAATTATACTAGCATCGAATAACTAACTCCACCAAAATCATTTGTTCTTTGGTGTTTTTTTATACTTACAACGTAAATGAAATAAAGTGACCCAATCAAAATAAAGTGAAAGAGTGTGCTCAATGTTCGCCACTAAACCAGGAGAATGTGTTTTCAAATTGTGAATATGTTCACTTAAATACAATAATCTGGTTCAGAGCTTGGGTTATTATTCTACGAGTAATCGATACTTGTGAATTCACTTCTCACAATAAGCTTCCAGACGATCCATAAAAATCATTTAGCCAAACTGCTGATTTATTTTTAAGAACCCAATGCGAAAGATTTCGGCTAAGGCGATAAAGTCGCTCCGTTTTCTTTTCTCGTCCCATTTTTCAGCCGTAAAAATGTATGAAAGTGTCGAGGATTTATATTTTTTTGCAGGCGGACGACTCTTACCCGGGCCTGGTTATTAGTGACAGGAGCCGTCGGGATATCTGCAGGTTATCTCTTTGCCGGGAACCTGCCAGTTTTTTCGTTTTAGCACCTTTAGCACCTAGGAAGGGAGGAACTACGACGGTGTCATTTGCATAAACACCTCGGAGCTCCGTTCTCTCTCCCCAAAAAGGTCTTCTGTCGCTCCTCCCGCGAACAGCGTGTTCGAATAAAAAAGAGTGGAGTAAAAGACTGGATATAAAAACACGCGGTCGGTTGGGAAAAGTTGAAGGAGTTGAGCCCGAGGTTGAGAGGGAGTAAAGAGAAAAGCTGCCGCACGATATTTATTGCTTCTGAGTGGAGTCGGAGGTTTTAGAGCGAGTCTCGGCACTGTTTTAGGCGGCGAAAGAAGCTCCCTAATCTATTGGGCCGAGAGCTGCCAACCTTCCTCTACTCTTCCGATATTCTCTTCTCTCGTTTGTTTCTCTTCCTTTTCTTTCCCTTATCCTCAAAGGAGGCAAAACTTTTCACGGTCGGACGAGTGTGGATCCCTCCTCACTTAAAGCCGTCGGATCCGCGGACCTCGCCGCGTCAAGGTAAAAGTGATAAAACAAGTGCCGAGATAAGACCCGGTCCCGGACAACACACCCCGATACAAGGCCCTGATATACGATGTTCTCCGTATCCTCGCCCCGTTATAAATTAGATAAATTTACGTATTACAGTTTTTTAGGGGGAGAAAAGCAGTTTCTGGTGTGATCCTGCTTTTCTTTTGAATTCTTTATTTATCGTTCACACGTGTTGTTCCGAGACCTATCCTACAAATTTCACCTCTTTTCTTTAGATGATTTTATTTATTTCCTTTTTACATTTACAGTTGTGTCTGGTTTCACTCGAACTTTTTTATTTTTCACTTTCCTTAATATTGCTGGTTATCGGACGTCTAATAACATACTCTTGTGGGTTTGCGATACCGGTGTTTCAGTAGAGGGAGGCATCGTTGGATTTTTTTTTAAAAAACTTTTACGCATAACTCGGAGTGCTATATAATAAAACATTTATTTCCCCCAGAATATGTTTACTTAATCATTAAGAAACAAAATTGTTGCATTTTTATAAAAATATGAAGCTGAAAATAAAGTCGGTAATCCCATTTCTGTAACAATGTAAATGGAGGTTTTGGATTATCGGCGTAAATGGATTTGTTTTTTTGTAAATCAGTACAGTAAGAACTTTTCATTAAGTATAAGTTACCATTAGAAACCTTTGGATAATATTTTACTTATACAATCTAATGTTATAAGACAGTTAAAATAAATCAAATGATCAATGAACAAGAATCAAGTGAACCATTGAACACCGTATAAAAAAAACAAAAAACTTAAAATTATACACGTAGAATTATAATATTATAATATATATAAAAAAATATACATCTTAAAAAATATATTTACTGGGTTTTAGCTTATACGCTAGTTGTAAATAAGATTAAAAGGCCCATCCTTTTTGTTCAAAACTTCCCCAATGGCATTTTAAAAAAGTAACAGATTTTTTCCCCCCAATAATATCCTATTGATTATTATTGGTAATTTCCGCTTCATTGTAAATTTTATGGCCTATCCCATCCCATAAATAAAATAACATAACATCCTGGAAATATGATCTGAAATATTTAACACATGTATTACGAAAATTTTACATTTTGTCGACAAAAATAAACAAAGCCTCAATGATCATGTCCGTTGTAACTTGGAAATGACAAGTAACAGCCATGTGGTGTCAGTGTTGCCATTACAAAATAATATTTTTTACTCAAATTGCAAACAGACATTTGTACATTACTGCCCCTGTTAAAAGCTGCCCTTCTCTCCAGTCGTACTATTTCTCCCTAGCTGTTATTAATTTTTATATAACAATAAATATTGTGTATTATACTTATACAGGGCCTTAAAAAAACAAAAGTTAATTCCATTTTAGTTAATTCCATTTTAGATTCATGGCCACCTTTATCGATGGCCTTGTATAGACTGTGTGTTTCAAAAAGAATTATCAAAATAAGAAACCGGACGTTTTTGCTAGA
>KZ651194.1:231599-245125 GCA_001010745.2 Gerris buenoi
GATTTCTTGTAAGCACGATAGTGCTCGAACGAATTGACGTATCAAAATGAAAATTGCACCGAAAAATCAAGCTCGTTGAGACGATGATCCCTATTGAAAATGGGATATTTATGACGTCATTAACCCCTCCTAATGAGTCAGCAAATATTTTAAAATAAATCCTACCGTGGGTATCCGCAAGCCGAGCGAATTTACATTGGAGATTTGTAGTTTAATTGTTGAGCAGATAAACTTCTTTCAAAATACTACGATTATACAAATACTAAAAATTTCCAATGGAAATTCGCTTGGCTTGCGGATACCCGCGGTAGGATTTTTTTCTTAATTCTGTCATAAAAATTTATAATAAACCAAAATAGAAAGGATGTTTTTCTGACTTGGGTGTTCTCGTACTAACGCGATTAATTTTTCACTATCATTTTTCTATCACGAAAAATTCCGGGCGCGACCACTGTTGCGGCTAGATTGATCGAGAAGTCAGTCGAGTCCATACGGCTCAAATTTTAAAATTTATACTTTTAATTTCACTGCACTCGAAATGATTTCGAGATGAACCGTCGGCACCTTCACTACACCCATAAGGGTGCAATACCTAGCACTTGAGTATGAAACCCCACGAATGCCTACCTTAGAGTACAACAGATCTGCTGTAAAAGTAAAGTTTGAATTATTTTTGTTATCCTGTATTTGTTAACCAAATTATCAATCTATTTTACTTTAAAGGGGGAACGAATTAGGAATGTCACCCGTAATTTAATTACTATCTTTTTATGGAACGGAACAATTTGAAAACACTATGAATTGGAAGGGAACGGATCGGAGATGGAAGCGATGAGTTGATTGCTAGCGAGGTCTCGGTCCAAACCTAATCAACCCCACAATTACACTCTAAAATCAACCCAAAATTCCACTGTCTCCCTCCCCCCTCGAGGGAGGGTGCCTGTTTCGACGTGCAAGAGTTTCCCGCACTTTGTTACGCGGGCGTTGGAGAACGACAGTTACTGTGTGCATCAACACACTGGCCTGTCGTGTTTATACCCTTGAACTGGCCCGCTACATAAATAATTGTTAATCAGCAAATCGGCTGATTAACGATGCTCCTCACGGAGCTTCGTTAGTTTACATCAACACACTACAAACAGTATTTACGGTGAGGTAAAAGGCCACAGAGTTGTGCATATAAAATACCAGTGAACTCTAAAGCATAAAATATATATAATGATCGAGACTCAGTGCGAATTTAAATACAAGGCATTAGGCTAACGTTTCGCCAAATTTATTAGCATTATCAGAATGAGATACGGTTGAGCGCGAGGCCAAGTTCAAGCAAGCATTCAATGTATGTTCACTTGAACTAATTCACCCAGCTTTTCTCAACCTCATATCACTGCTCTCTCTAAGGTAGGCTTTTAAAATGAAAAACATAGATTCAGCTTAAGTAGCTCAGGACACAAAAAAATAATAAAGCCACTACAAATAATAATATTTAAGATTTTCAAAAGGGGAAATTTTAAATTTGACACTTTTTTAGTAACAAAAGTGTCAAATTTGAAACCCACTCACTCATCATCAGAATTATAAGTGACTTCCACAATAGCTAGAAACTTGAAATGTAATACAATTGTAGCTGAAGCCGCGTAACTGACGGAAAAATTCAAAAAAAAAAAAAATATTGTATTTTTCATTTTAACCCTCATGAGAGTAAACTTTTCCCGANTATTTAAGATTTTCAAAAGGGGAAATTTTAAATTTGACACTTTTTTAGTAACAAAAGTGTCAAATTTGGAACTCACTCACTCATCATCAGAATTATAAGTGACTTCCACAATAGCTAGAAACTTGAAATGTAATACAATTGTAGCTGAAGCCACGTAACTGACGGAAAAATTCAAAAAAAAAAAAAATATTGTATTTTTCATTTTAACCCTCATGAGAGTAAACTTTTCCCGAGTGGCGAATCACATGACCACTAAGTTTTTTCACACCTACTTTTTTAAGTTAGTTATTGTATTAGATATTTTTATAGGCTTCAATGTTTACTTTAGGGTAGTGTCATTAGTTTTTTTATTTTATTTTTTATTTTTTTTAAATTTGGTAGGTGTACTTTGGTACCAATTTTTATCTTAATAGTAATACTGTGTATGAAAAATACTCTTTACCCGTGTCATTCTAGGTCGATTAATTGCATATGCCTATGGGGAAAATTCTGTCTTCTCTCCCTCTAGTGCCACAAAAAAAACCAAGACAACGCCCACGATGTTGAAGCCAGCCAAAAGGAATGACATCCTCAGCAATACCCTAACCGAGAAAAGACTGCCTATAAAAAAAAAAAAAAACTCAGCCTATCAAAGTAATGATAATATANCCACCTCCACGTGGTGAGTTATCGAAATTATTTTTGACTTCTTTTTTAAACAAAGTGTCAAAAAGCTGAGTAGCTGCAGGGACTTGACATTGTTACCAATTAAAAAGAAAACAATTTATGAAAAACTATATATATGTCTAAATTATAGCTATTATATTAAACAACATTTTTTTATTTTAAGTATATATCTATCAATCGTCAGTATTATGGATTAAATAATAATAATTTTTTGTTATAAATAATTCAGAAGTGTTGCGGAATTAGTATACATACATAGAAAATACGGAAATTTCGAAATTTTCAAACTTTGGGGCCACCGCGCACGACCTAAATTGGGTCCGGTAGGGCCCAAATTTTTTGTGTCATGTTTTCAACCCATTTGGCCAGTTTTTATCACATTGATTTGTTGAATTTCCCAAACTTTGTTTTTTTCGACCCACCCTACTCCCCAGCACACATTTGTAAGGGCTCCCTTGCTTAATAAAAAATAGACTGCCAATTAGTGTGGCACATAGCTTCCTCGCATCCAATCATGTACTTTATTGCTGTATTAACATTAATGTTATATTACTTTATATTGGATATTGTCTAAAAACTATTAATAGTTTAAGCGATATTTAACACTTTATAGCGGTGTCGCTTTTGGTATTACTAAAAAATTGTATTTGAAAAAAATGTTTATCTTATTGAAAAGATGAAGTTTGATTTTTTCCCCGGCCTAAATTTCCAATTTTAAGTTTGAAGTTCACGTTTACGTGAGCGTTACGTGTGAACGCTTGGACGGATAACGTTGTCCAACGAACTCATTAGTAAAATGAACATGTATACCAAATTTCATTGATATCTGTTAAGAATTACTCAAGTTATCGTCGGACGTTTCAATATTCGCGGACACACAGACAGACAGACACGAGACCAAAAGTGTTCCCTGATGTCTTTAACGGATTTCTGTATTGGAATTTTTAAAATCGGAGACATAAAAGTTTTTTGTTCTCAAAAGTGAACAAAATGCTTCCGTTAGCTTCGGTAAGCTAGGAAGCAAAATAACCAATTTATTTGACTTGAAAAGAATAAAACAATGGCCGGAAGACAGCGTTAACGCACGGCAAAATAACCACATCAAATTATTTAAGAAAAATTATACATTCAATCTTATCAATAAATAAAAAATCACAGGGAAGTACTTCCGTCCAAGTACTTTTTAGGGTTTTGTAGATGATAAAGCCTTTATGTAATTTTTTTCTACGATCCCAAGAGTTTCGGGTTCGATTCCCCAGGGGGTCACAATGTTTTTTATCGGTAATAACGACAAGATAAATTAAATTTTACGGGAAATTTTCATTGCCCAACCATACGGTATAGCCATGAATAAATTCGAAATTTTAGGACCAGCCATTATATAAAATTAGGGGGGGGGGNACAAGTTATAATGGAATGAATAGAGGGGTATTTGAAGATCCGGAGACTATAGGAAAGTAGATAATAGAAAAAGACTAGGAAAATAAACATGTTGGGTAGATAGATTTTACGGAACAAGAATTACTTAAATAAAACTAACTTTTAATTAAGAAATACAATAATGAAAATTGTTCTCATATGAAACTATATAACTAGAAATACTTATATTCATTTTTACATCGTCATGCAACTTTCTACTAAAGATATAATAATGAAATGTAAACTTTAAAACTGTAGAAACAACAATAAATTTAATGAAAATAACAATCAAATATATTATACTAGAAATTATTAATTAAATTTTTGTAGTTGTTAACAGATTGTTGGTGTCGGTTACAAAACGTATGATATAGAGAGGAAGTGCATACAATACATTTCAAGAATATTACTCTTATATACGCATTGGGTTCTTAGGGGCGAATCTTTGTACCTTTTAATTCAAAATTATGTTGAGTATCGGAGTAAGCTTTTGTTAAAGCTGTAGGATTGGGACAGTAAAACATCCACACCGTGGCATTTGACAGAATCTCGCTATCATACCCACTAATATTAATTGAACAGTCACAACCACCTAGATTATAAATAACTGTACATTTTTAAATTGTTTCTTGTGGGTCTTTAAGGGTAAATTAATAACCCCTAAATAATTTACCCTTAAAGATCCACAAGAAACAATTTATACGTAAAAATAAGGGACAAATAAAACGAAAGTACATTTTTATGTTAAATAAAACTTTAAACAGTTCTGAAATATAATGAAATAAAGGAAACATTCTGTTGGTAACTTAAACTAAACAATTAGGTCGAGTGTTAACCACAGGTTATACAACGTCCATGCACAGAGTGTCTCAACTTTTCTAAGGACTTAAGGCTCTACCGCCCTTTGAGGTTAGGAAAAACAGTAAAATTAAAATTATACTGGTTCTAAGCAAGATATCAAAAATCTAATCACAGGCTTCATACCTAATTTTAATTCTACACAATTTGAGCCCTATTTCAACTTCCTATGATAAATAGTACAGGCGCCATTTTAATACAAAGATAAAAATCTTAGCACATTCTATTTTTGTAATTTAAAGGACTGGTGAAAATCCTGAGAGGCCATGGTTTCAAATACGTATATGTCTACTATCTTGAATAATAATAGCCGATTGGAAATTCCTTTAATTCCTAACTTTCAAATTTCAAGGTTCTAGTGCGATTGGTTCAAGAAATATCCCATATGGGCTAAGAAAACATACTAGTTATATGTCCAATGATTTCAGAAATATCGTGATCAGTCAGGAAAGCATATAGTTGTGTGAAGGAACGCAAGTATTGTTGTGTGAAGGCAAGCAAGTATAGCTGGGTGAAGGAAGGCAAGTATTGTTGTGTGAAGGCAAGCAAAGTATTGTTGTGTGAAGACAAGCAAAGTATTGTTGTGTGAAGGAAAGCAAGTATAGTTGGGTGAAGGAACGCAAGTATTGTTGTGTGAAGGCAAGCAAAGTATTGTTGCGTAAAGGAAAGCAAGTATAGTTGGGTGAAGACAAGCGAATATAAAGAGAAACAACAGGTTGGCGTCTTCACACTCACTCATCAAATAGTTTTATTTTATTTATTTTTATTTTTTTGCTTCTAAAAACTAGGTTATATCGAACCTTTAAGAAATAATTAATATAACTCTTAATCCGATTTATTTATCCTGTTAAAGTTAATGATTTTATCTTGTTTAATAGTTTCGATCCGACGTTGGATTTGTTCCGGTGCCTACGGCCCTAAATCGGAACCGGATCTATGTCCTTACACCTTGGAACTTCACCGGTCTAAGGAGACGGAGGGGAAATCTCGACAGGAGAGAGTTTCCCATTCCGAGCACGTCTTCCAAACCGGCCCGATACTTTTCCTTCCGAGTTTTCCCGAGGAGTAGGAGGGGAAACGTTTTCACGGCGCTTTAAGCCGACTCGTAAAAAACAACGGGTCTTAAAGAAAATGGCTAAGAGTGAGCAAGAATAGAGAGTGGAGTTTAATGGCAGGTTAAAATGCCACGCATCAAAATTCAATTAAACAATCCTTCTAGAAATCTCGACTTTTCCGACCCGAAGATGTTTCCTTCCCGTCCAAAACAATGGGAAAACCTCGAGCAAAGAATTCCTCTGATGGAAGCCTTGCTTCACAAACCAGGTGTTGAGTTGCTCGGCATTCATTGCCACGCATCTAAATAGATCTAAATAAATATTTATTTAAAACATTACCATCTTGATTTCATACTTGTTTGAATTGTATTTAATACAACAAAGGACAAATTTAAACTTAGACTAAGGCAGCAACAGTGCAGTTGTTGCAGCAGATATTTCCATCAATTTAAATTAATTATTTTTGAAAACTCAGTCACTCTTACATATAAAGTATCTAAAAAACAAAATAGAGCCAAATTAAACTTGAAAGACTAAAAAAAAAAGAAGGTATTTTAGAATTCAATAGGAAGTATATAAATTAAGTAAAGTAATATAAATTAGATTCAGTAATCAAAACGTCAAACAATACCTAGACAAAGCAAAAACGGGCAAGGTTCCTAACTATGTCCATCATTTTTTGACGTGAAAATGTCTTATAACTCAGTAAATATGGGAAAAGAAAAAAAAATATTTGAGTGTAATGCAAATAATAATTTGCATCCATATATTTGGGCTTGCTGCATTTGTCCTGAAGTACCCTTTGTTTTAATACACATTTTCGTTGATTTGCATATTTGTTAATATAATATTATTTTTCTTCATTAGCCACGATATTGTTTGAAAATATGTTGAAAATACTATTACAATATCACTTAACTCTTAAATGGTTATTATTTCGAGAGCTTTCCGATGAGCTCTCGATCCCTACCGTAGAACGACTGAATTAGAAATTATTATCTGTAGAAGAGGTAAAAATCACTTAATTTTATCATCGCTTACATTTCACATTCAAGGCCATTTTAAATTTCGCCACGCCTAATGTCTGCCTCATTGAAAATTAAATTGCGTCTTTGCTCTGTCCATTAATTCTTTTAGCTTTTCGATATCTGCATATTCCAAATTAATACCACTTGTGTAAAAAAGTAAATTAATGTCCTTAAGGCAAATAAAACTCAAAGATAATAAATGCCGAAATGTTCTTTTCACACACACAAAGGTTTCCGTTGTTGCAAGTATGTAGTTATTATGTTCTTACAAAAGAAGTCGGCTCATGATTATCTCCCACTATTACATACATTCATTCATACCTGAAACTACTCCAGAACATTATGCGAGCCAGTGTTCGAAGAATGTAGTCATGCCTTAAAATAGTACCATGAATATGCTACCCACTATACATCCGTCAATACAAGGTTCTCCTTCAAAACATTATTATCCACGCATAATTTAACCACACTTATTCATGATTCCCATTATTCAAGTTTTCTCCTCAATAGTCGTACATTTGACAACGGTTTCGGTCCGAAATAGTTTTGGAACTTGATTTTAGTCGTAACATACTCTAGAAGTATTCTGAGATGATATGAAAAAGTTGAGGTGTGTTAAGTAAAAGATTATTTACTTCAATATTTATAATACTGATAAAGCAAACAACGTAGGACAACTTTATACTAAACTTAAGATGGCTTGAGGAGACAGGGGGTTAAGGATCAGCTAAATAATTCCGCACTCCCAGGGGTAAAGAAGGGGGGGGGGAATCCCGGGCCTATTCATTTCCACCCTACTTACATCACATTACTTATTCAAAATTCTCGCTTAATTGCTTTAATTTTCCCTCCAAAACTTGAACCTCAACTCGCCAAACTAAACCGCAAACAAATTGTTTTGACGTAGGTTGTTGGAAGTTTTTTTTTTTATCTTTTAGTTCAAATGTTTAGGCAAAATAATGTTTCAATAATTGGACGCGAGGCGTCTTGAAACTTTCCCTAATAAGCGGCAGATATTAAGTTAAAATATGGAGGAACCATAACCAGCCCATACTTTTTTTTTATTTTTGGGGTAATCCAAAAAAATAGTGATTTTCATGCTTTTAATGTGATTTAATGCTACACTGTTGACATAATAGTATATTATGTTACTAGGCTGTGAAGTGAGTGACCTTGGCAATATTTCCTGTCTCGCTTCGCTCGACAGTAAATGTAATTGCCGCGGTAAAGAAAAAACACTTCACAGTCGTGTAGCATATGCTATTTTTTCCGAGGTAGCAGACAATGAAAAAAAACATTAAATAATAATCAATATAATAATAACGATTATTAGTTCAAACTTAAGATTGAAAAAAAAAAAAAACCTTAAAAAGAGGTTACACTATAAGAAAAGACAAATAAAACGCATTGACAGCTAGCGGAATTCAATTGTACTAAGAAGCCATTTTAGTAAGAAAGCAGCGCTCCTACGGAAGTTTTGATAACTGCTTGCAGTACAATAAAAAAAATTTTTTACTGCCAGGAGTAATGAAAAGATTTTTTAAATCCACGTAATGAAAAAATTGATTTTAGCTTTGTTTTTTAGGCTGTAAAGTTACTATTTCACAGCCTACCACGGAAAAAATTAATTTTAATAGGCTGTGCACATATCCCACAATAAAACGTAACATAGTCATATTGTAAGGTTTACTTGTCGTGTACATAATACATAAGATTTGACAATGTCGCAGAACCTACTTCTGCAACTCTCTTCCGTAAATTGTAACTACATAATTAGAAGATAACATCTAATGAGACTTTTGTCATAAACCATTTATTTGTTAATTTTTTTTTTCAAACATCAGAACTGAGTGAGAAAAAAAGACCGATTTAATTTTGTTTAACAGGTTTTGTGAATATTAACAAGATTAATTTAAAAAGGAGAGGAGAAGGAAAACCTGGAGATGGAAACCAAGATGAAATTAATCACATAATAACAGTTTATTTAAAGAAGAAAAGTTAACTTTATTCACTTCATTCTGTCCATATTCATTTATTGTTTCTCCTCCTCCTTCTATTTCAACCGGTTTTAATTGTTTCGGGTTTTTTTCTCATCTTATTCGAAAGGAGGGGAGGAATGATAACTCGGTTATGAAAGCCGTGAAATCTTTTTTTTTTTTTTTTTATTTTTATTGAGTTTTCTTCTTATAATTTATCATCGCCTAATTCCCTTCCGTAATTTATCATTTCGAGAAGAAGGCCCACTAAGAAAGAAGAGAGTTTTCCTCTTGAAAGAGACAAACTTCACCCGAGACCACGATTTCCCCACTTTTCTTTCGGCACGAGAAGAAGGAGGACTTTTACAAATAATTACATTACGGGGATGGGAGGGGGTCCGAGGATCTTTCTGAGTCCTTGAAAAGGGAGGGGTAATGGTAATATCGCAAGAAAAACCGGGCACATCTTGGTAAAAACTTGGCCCAGTCTGAAAACTGGAGTTTGGTCCTCGTCGACGCGGAAATAACGTAACGGGAAATAAACATCGTACAACCTTGTCACGGCTTTTCTCTACTGTACTTCATACACTATAGTATCAAAAAAGTGGATATACACCAATAGACAATTCATCGCACATTCAATAGACTGAGTAATCAAATTGTACAGCTAAAGAGCCAATATTTTAAGCCGCGATCAAGTCCTGCACAATAACAGCAGAAACCTTCCCTTTATGTTGTCTCGTTAGTTTGTCTTTCAACTAACAGAGAGTAAGTACGGACAAAAACAAGAGTATAAATTAATTTGTCGGCCGAAACTTCTCTAGGGGACAAGTGGTTTCCATTTCACCAACTTAGGCGGCAGCAGTTATTTTTAATATTTGATTGCCTCCGAAGGCTCCCTATTGGTTTATCGCTAAATTTTTGTTTATTCATGATATTCGGATGGCAACGTGCTCCCTTTTATCTTGATTGTACGAGGGGACGGTAACCGCAGATGGTCGGGCCGTTTTTAAGTCGCCTGTAAGTGGGGAACTTACCCTCGGCAAGGCCACCCTCCAGATCTCATCCCTTAAGTTAGGATTATTGGCCGTAGATCCTGAAGGGTGCTGCAGCAGTCTTGCATATATTGGGGGCTTAAGACACGGCAGCAACAGCTTGGTTCTCGACATGGTATCCGGTTGTTTTTACCTTACCGACTTTTGTAAACTGAAAAACAAAACAGATGGCTCGAAACAAAAATCGTTTTGGTAGCTCCTCCTTTACCAAGCAGAAGTAACTTTTGTGGACTTTTCGCATTTGATTAGCCAAACAATTTTTTACAAGAAAATAATGAAAGATATTATTTTGAAAACTCTACTTTTGTCTATAACGATCAATTTCCAATTATTGCCACACACACACACAAGCCACTATTTCACGGAGACAAGTACTAAATTGACTACTGCCACCGATTGAACGGTTAAACTGGGCCACTGACACCGACTAGACAGTTGGCTGAACCATTGGTAAAAGAAGGTTTGTCATCTTTAGTTGAAAGTTTTAACAGAAAAAAAATTAACTTTGCTAAATTAAAATATTTTCTAGAGAGGTATTTTGACGATCAACACATGATTATTTTATTACAGGGCGGGTGATTAGGCTAACGTAACCCATGTGGTCGTCAGTGTGAAACATTTCTCACATCTCTAGGATTTCTCAGTGTCGGTTATTAGGCCTAGGGTTTAGGTGAGTACCACTCAGCTGGTACTCACCATTCCTGCTAAACAATTATTTATTTATTTATAGTTAAATAGCGCTGGAGAAAATATCAGAAACTGAGTCGCAGGTTAAACATAGTAGTCTCTGGCACCCGGTAGATATTCAAAGAGAGTTCTAATATCTTAGAAAGTCTAATATCTTAGAGAAGTTAAACGGATATAGTAAAAAAGAAGTAATGAGAAGTGCTTAAGACTTGGTTTAAAGAGGCTGCTAACTGCAGGTACGAGCAGGGGCTACCTTCTCAAATAGGCCAAGAAGTCTGGGCTAAAAAACGTTTGAGTGGGGGTGGGGGTGTAGGCTTGGTTGTAATGAATCGTTCAAAGACAGCTTCACCAACTCGCTTTACGATCCTCTACCATCCCTTTCAAACGCACCCACTAGAAATTTACCTGGTCGCCCTATCATAGAGTTTCTCAACCCAATACAAACTAATCACCCTCAATACCTTTGAACAGGTCTTCTTGTGTAGTTCCCCTTCTTTTGGAAACGCTTGCGTTTTCCCTTTCCAAACACCCCCCCCCCCTCACACGGCCCTTCCTCCCACACGTAACGCAAATAAAACTTGACGGGCCCTTCAGGATAAACATTTAACGCTAAAAGTTTTACAAGTTCTTAAGATGTTTTAGCGAGTTGAGACTAAGAACCATGTTGAGGCTAACCGACACGCTCGAGTAAAAACCGATAAGTCGGCAACATAAGGGAACCTCACAGTAAGTATCTACAAGAGAGAAACGATAAAACCTTGCATTCCTTCAAATAACTTAATAATGCAACAACTCTCCTTTGGAAACCGATATAAACAGCTTATAACTTATGGAATGCACATTTAGCCAACATGCGTATACAAACTCATTCCACTTATGGAATGCGGTAAAACTGAATTCAAAGTTCAACGAATTTACGCATAAATTAATCTTGGTAATCGTATCAGAACAATTTAATTCCAAGGTCACTATTCTGAATTCATAAGATTAGAAAAAATGAAGGCTAACCACTAAAATTAATATTATTCAAAACAAGCAGCTTTAATCTCGACATTTAAGGGTTCTCGAGAAGAGTGGGACAATGCAAGACCAAAGAGTGATAATAATTTAAATTTAAACTAAGTTACTCTGGACCAAGATTTGTAATTACTAAAAATGAAAAAAAAAACATATTATAATTAAACTACATTAGACAATATGGTGCCTGAATCCAACATTTAATTTTCAAAAAAATTATTTTAAAGAAAAGTAATGTTTCACCCAACAATTTTTTTTCGAGATTTTAACTAAACTATCCGTTTTGGGTGGTTTTAAGACCACCTGAGTGGTGTTCAGCATGACGTCTGTATGACTGTGTGTGTTATCATCGTAGAACTCAGGGTATTTAACCTAGAGAGTTTAAATCCATAATTAATATGATTTGAAGAACGAAAATATTTGATGTCTCCGATTTCAAAAATTCTAAGACAGAAATCCGTTTCAGACATAGACATCAAGGAATATTTTTGGTCTGACTGTTTTTCTGTCTATCGCTCAATTTTTGAGAACCAAAATATCTTAAAAACTACTCGTCTAATTTTTATTAAATTTGGATGGTAGGCCATAATTAGCCCCTTATAAGTTTAAACCTTCTGCACTCATTTGTTTCTATACCACATGCACACAAATATACATTTATAAACCATTATATCTTGTTATGTTGTGTAGTTTGTCAAAAGTAGCGCATAAATACCCCCAGCTTAATTTCAACCGTCTGCGCTTATTAAAGTTTACTAACTTGGTACTTTAATTCAGGAAAAAATCAAAACAAATTTTTACAGATTTTAAAAAAAGGGGAGAAATAAATTTGACAATAATAAGTTGTAGAAGCAAAAAATCATTAAAGTATACGAAATAGGAGTGAGGAAGCTATGTGCCACACAAATTGGCAGATTTTTAAATTTATTTAAATTGATAATAAATTAATTAAAATTGTTTTTTTTCTGTTTAATGGAAGTTCTCCGACAAACGGCTTTGCCATGTCGTAATTACTTTAATAAATTATTAAGTAATGTAATTATGGAATTTATTAAATAAAATTATTTTGAAATTGAAGAAAGCTATCAGTCTTAATATTTTAAAAGCCATCAAAAGCATCAGCTCTATTTTTGAATGACAAAAATAGAGCCTGTCACCCCCAGCTAAAAAAAAATATTAGCTGTCATCAAAACTCTTTTCTTTACACACCGGCACCGAAGATAGCCTTGTAGAGGTTAAAACTCACTTTAAAAATCTAAAGATTTTATTTTGCTTTTCTCACGCAGATTATTTCGTGAAATGCTTCATGACACTTCTAATCACACCTCTAACTTTGTTTCCTTTTTCCCATGTCTACTTCACTGAATAGACAAGCACATGTTTTTCTTATGAAGTAACATATCTGATGCACAGCAGTTGCACAATACTGTAAAAACAGCTGCTATTTTGTCTCCTTCCATAAATTTATATCCTTCACGTCTCTCCAAGACTGCGCTACCCACAATAAGATTTAGTTTTATCAGAATCCTCTTTTTGCTGTATTATATAGGCTATATGATCTGAATTCCCTTTAGCAGGGCAGTTATAAAACTTAAGAGCATAGAAATCGTTATAAGCAGAGCGTGTAGACATAAACATTTTATAGGTATTCAAAGTTTTTCCCTATTATCAGTGGTATTAGATTCTATAGGAGAGATACAGTGAAACCCGAGGGAATTTCTCGAAGCGGCTTTCTACCGAGTATTTTCACGGCGAGGAAACGGAACGGAAAAACTCCACCAGTTAAAGTTTCTCTTCTCGAGTTGCCCAACTAGAGAAATGCAAAGTTGGAGAGAAGCGCCGGGACATCTGTTACTAGGAACCGGCTCCAAACTTCCACTGTCTCGAGGCAGATCGATGACGAGGTGCAGACCAAACTTTGGCTCGAGTCGGCAGAATCCCGTACACCCTAACCGATTGTTCCTACTTAGTCGTTTATTATAACATACTTCATTCACTGGGAACCTTCCGTCACCTACTAACATCAATTTCAAGGTTCTAATAAATAG
>KZ651194.1:245491-259835 GCA_001010745.2 Gerris buenoi
GCTTCTTCATAAGTAGATTTGAGAATTAAAAAAAAGATATACACACAATGCTAATTTTTATTGAAACGAGAACAATAAGAGACACACAATTATTACATAATATTAGGTTTGTTCCAACCTGGCAGGGGACCGTCCGCGGATCGTTACGGGATAGCTCAATGGATAAAAGCCGTTCCAACCCGACTTAAAACTGTGTTTTGTACCGTTCTTCAAACTGTTCCAACCTCCACATAGATCATTGGATCCTCAGTCAAAACTAAACTCATACGGTTTGTATGACAAGCGTAGTAACGTCAAACATCATACATGGTCGTATTTATGGAAGGTTTCCTATGTGTAAGTTTTCTTGAATGTTGCTAATATGGTTCAAAAAGTCGTAAACCTGTTCCTACCATGACATTACAGTACAAGGTAAGCTCGTGCGCATAAAACCTGCCCTAAACAATATCCAAACAATCTGTGAAACGATTCGACTAAAGGGGGGTTGGAACAAACGTAATATTTACTAATTTACGTTTGGTAATAAACGTTTTTATTTTCTTACTACCCAAATGGATCCACAACTTTAAATTAATCATATATGTTTCATAATAACTGATATTTATTATTCTTCTTAAGTTCCAAAAGATCTCGCTCCAAAGAAAAATGAAATAAAAATAAAAATTAATTTAACAATTTGTAATGAAATAATTCCTTCGGAGAGAAGTTCTATGATGAAACACGAATTTTAGAATACAAATATTTTATATATTAGGTTTCCTTTTGTTATGATTCGGTTTGAGTTAGTAAAGTGCTTGAGATAGACGTGCCGCCCCATTGGATTGTCCAGTTAGTAATGAAGTCGCTGGGCAGCGTTGAGTGCTTGGTATGGTTCCAGATCACATTATCTCGGCTAAAAGCCTCTTATAAAGAAATTCTCCTATATAAATAGTTTTTGCGATGGAATAACCCTGGAGGAAAAACAAGTGATACTCTTATCTATGGAAGAATGAGAGCCAAAACACATCTTTAATTAATGTATAGCAATTTAATCTTATTTTATTTCACTCCCAGTTCAACTAAAATAAATTTATTTTTCACATAGAAAACAATGAAAATTATGCAATTACTCTAAATGGCCGATGTTCCAGAGAATATGTTGTTCACTCAGACGTTTCAAATGGTGCTGGGGTTTTTCAATGTAAAGTTGTACGATTTTTTTTCTTATTTATATAATAATTTACTTTTCCGTTTAATTGAACTGAATTTTTAATATTCTTGTACAGAACCGACAGGTGTTTGTTTGGCCAACACTAAGATAAAATGCAACTTCTGGTCGCTAAAGGAATGAGCTTTGAATGTAAAAAAGACAAAGCATTTCCCACCCAGGTTCTTAAAACACTGCAAGTTGTAACAACACAGCAAGTTGTTTGTTGCAACACTGTTCTCATAGCATTGAACGTCCAGATTCACAAAGCACTACCCGCAAATGTTCTCAAATCACTGCTCACCCATGTTCTCAAAGCACTACCACCCAGGTTCTCAAAGCACTACACACAAACAATTTCACTTCTATGCGTGTGTATGTGGGACAACAAAGGCAGGATAAAGGAAATATTAATTACAATGTGGTCGAAGCGAGAGGTTGAACGTCGTGAAATTATCAAGTGATTAGCATGAGATTGATAGCAGGACGAGTCATCTCCTCATGACTAAATCTAGTCTAGGAAAGGGGTGGAGGGGGGTAAGGATATGATAATGAACAAGGGCTATCTGAGCTTACTACAGAGCAGGGCTGGCCCAACAATTAATGGCTCTAATGACGAAGCCCTTAGTAAAGGGACACCCTCTCCCTCGTATCATCTGAATAATTAATGCAATTTAATTACACGTAACATGTTAACATGTTAACATAGGGCTTGCACACGATCTAATGATATTAAAATAGGCTTAATGGCGTCACACTGGAGACACAATCTAGTGGCAGTGCAGTGTGTGTGCAAATCAAAGGCGACGATATATATGTCAAAGTCTGCGCCAAGATTTTCTCTCTGGGAGGAGTAAAGGGAGTCATACAGGAAGGATTCAATTTATTTTATTTCTAACTTTTTTTAATGTGATGCAAAATTAAGAATAATATAAATCTATGTATATGGAAAAAATTATTCGTGTTTTATTTTATTTTAAATTATGACTTTATAAGTTATGTTTATGCTATGTGGTTTTATTTTTAATTATAAAACCCGGAATAAACGGATTTAAAAAAACACATTAGAAGAAAGGGCGAAGAAAAGCCCTAAGAAAGAGAAAGCCCTAAGAAAGAGCGAAACATAGCTGTTTTGAAATAGAAAGGAAAATAAAACAACTTATTTATTTTACCCTTAAAAGACAAAAAGAAAATATAAGCATTAGTATGGTTTTTATACATTTAAAAAAATGTCTAAGATGTTATTTATCAGGCTCCTTTCTTTACCACAGAACTTCTCTTCACTTGGCTACTCTTTGTAATGATTTGCAACCTAAACCATTTGACGTTTCCACTACTTTGTGCCACCTGGACTCTGGACCTTAGAAAAATAGAGGTAACCTTTCACCCCCTTCCACCCCTATCCGCAATGCCATAAATTGAGGAATGAGAAAATGAGGATACTTCGCAAAGGCTAAAGAGGGTAAAATAATATATATTCGATATTAGCATCGCGGCATTTGCAAATTTTAAGATACGTTTCGTTTCCTCGAAAACTGCGTTCGTTATTCCACGTCACACTTAATACAAATGTGTACCCCGAAACTTCTAGCAGAGATGAAGCGGAAATCTCATTAATTATTTCCAAGTCTCGTATTGCGTTTTCCCCTCGTTCCCTCTCTGTTCGTAAAGGGCACCGAGTTAAAATATTCAGGGAAATAGATGAAGATCGGGAGTGAGGGGCGGAGAGAGCTTCCCCTAACGCAAATGGATTTTCGGACCGCACGACCGCAAAATCCCGATGTAAAGGCCGGGCACCGAGCCCGTATAATAAAGTGAAAAGAGGCACTCTCCTGGCCCTCAAATTATCCCCCCCCCAAAAAAAAAAATTAATCGAGGCAGAATTATCTAACGACTTTTACACTTTAAAAAAAATATCTGTCAGGAATGGAAAGATTTTTGATTTTTGATTTTTCTTTTTTTTTTGAGGATCTGACCATTGTTAAATACCAAGGTGGTTTTTTTGCACTACACATTGAGATATTTACAATCAAAATAAATGCTCTTGACTAAAAACTTAAAACTATATAAAAACCAAACTATTTATCAGTAGTATTTGTCACTATAAATATAATATAGTAATTTCAATAATAGACAGAATATAATTAACAAGGATGTTATAAAATAGGGATAGAGCACTAAGCATACCTCCTGGGTTAAGGGCCTATTAAGAAGTGTCGCCAAGAACTTGGAAAAAATCTACATCAAACTACCAGTGTGCGCGCGCATTAGTAGGACGAATTCTTCCCGACTGTTATCAATCGTTTATAAACTATTGGCTCTGATGGAACAAACCTTGAAAGGTTACGTTACAATCTAGCATTTTAAGCATAACCTGATCGAATTTCTGAGAATTTTTCCCATTCNATCAAACTACCAGTGTGCGCGCGCATTAGTAGGACGAATTTCTTCCCGACTGTTATCAATCGTTTATAAACTATTGGCTCTGATGGAACAAACCTTGAAAGGTTACGTTACAATCTAGGATTTTAAGCATAACCTGATCGAATTTCTGAGAATTTTTCCCATTCTTCTTGATCATCTGCAGTTATAACCATTGCACAATTTTACGGGAAGGTAATCTATCCTACTCGGATCTTACTTGATTTTCCAAGTTCTTGGCGACACTTTTATCGCTTAGTGCTCAATCCGTATTTTATAAGATCCTTGATATTTAAACTCTAAATTTTATATTAACCAACTCAACTTAAAACTATATAAAAACCAAACTATTTATCAGTTGTATTTGTCACTATAAATATAATGTAGTAATTTCAATAATAGACAGAATATATTTAAACTTTAAATTTTATATTAACCAACGCATTAAAGTAAGGACCAGGTCTCCTTACTTAGGTTCCACTCTACTTTGATGCATAAAAAAATCTTACCATTTGAACATAGAAATTTAAAGGATGGCCTATATCAAATATCCTAGATATTTTACTCGTAAGATAACTCGAGCAGTGGAAACCTGCGATTTCATAAAAGATAACGAGTGTTTTTGTTAAATTATAAGATTGTAACTACAAAGAGGAAAAGTAAAAGTACTTACATGTGGGGCGGGCTCTCCATGCACTATGCAAACCAGCTGAGCTTCGTAACCTTCTCCAGAGTGAACCCAACTCCTCTCCACGTCGATTTCAGGAGGATCTAAAAAACAAACAATTGATTGAGTCAGGAAATTATCGGACAATCTAGTAGTAACATGAGGGCACTGTCAGTATAACATTATAATGCAGTAAACCTACCACCCAAAAATAAGGCCTTCTACGGATACTTCACTACAAATATCCTTAAAAAATTAAAGTTTTTTATGTGGATGACTTCCATGGACGCTCTCATTGCGTCCATTTATTCATTATTAATTAAATATTGGCAGGAGGATGTTTTAACCATATTATAATAAAATCTGCTTTTTCTAGGGTTTCGATCTAATTGCAAGTGAAAGCCACGTGTCGTCAGCATACTTACCCTTGTATTCTCTGTAAGGACACTCATCAACTTTTGTATTATTTCAAGTTTGGATTTCACTTGCAGGAAAAATCAAAGGAAGGCGAAACAATATCATTCAGCATTCATTGCAGTTTCACTGCTCTCTTCTCCCTCGACGAAGTCTCTACATTCTCTGACCCTTCCACCACTCAAGGGGACACACGGTCACATTAACACCTCACAGACGGTCAATGAGAAGAAAAAACGTGACTGGCGAATGTAAGGTAAGTACCATTTTACCGGAGAGCCTTGATAAAAGTTGCTGGAAAGTGAAGAAAGCTGGGCTGTAGTGGCCTTATTCATAGAACAAGTAGTAAGGTAAAAGACGGCAGCAGAAAAGAAACAGGGGCATTAAAGGGCGGTTTGAATTGTCTGTCTGTTTGAAAGTCCAATAAATTGATACTGCTAAATCGATTCTATTCGGCGCCTATCTAGGTAGGAGTGAATCACTTTGGCCGTGGTTTTGTTACTGTTAAACGAAAGGTAAAAATCCTTCAGGACACAGATAGCAATTATACACGGAATAGCAAATATTATATCGAGTGTTTAAATTACTCGTGAGAAGGCATCATTGGTGAACTCGATATTCCAATTGAATCGAGCTCTTATTGGCGGAATCTTTATTTCCTCACTGAGCTACAACCTCTAATAAAAGAAATATTAAACATTTATTATATAATTAGGGGAAAAGTGGGTATTTCACAGTTAAGAAGAAATGTTTTATTTTAATTTTGGAGCTTGAGAAGAAAAAGCTTTGTCAAGTCCTAACAAAACTTCTCAATATTAACCGACAATAATTAAAACAAAAATTGCCTTCTTCTTAAAAACAATTTTATTTTGTTTATAAAAAGCTAGAAGACTGAGACGGGGAGAGCGGCCCCACTCTAACTGGTAAATTAATCGACGTAAAATAACATCAAACAACGAAGCGAAACAAAGCCGCGTTTGTGTTTCGAGTTTTTTCGCTCGACGCTTCTTATACAACTTAGTATAATTTTAGCGAAAAGAAAAGACCCGAGAAGAAGAAAAAACTAAGGCAGGGGTTTCCATCTTACAACGAGAAACATTCGGCTATTTTTCGAAGTTTAGTTTACCGAAAAAAAGAAAAAACTAACTACGGCTTCGAGATGAGAAAGTGGAAGGAGTTTAAGTTAAACAAGGGTTAAGTTTTAAAAAACCGTTAACTTTCTGAAAACGGGCGGACTTTATGAAAAGTAAACCGACTCCTCCCCCAGAAGCTTTTTCACTTGTGCCGCAGCTTTCTACCGAGTGAATAAGCGACCTCTACTTGGTATTATTGCACTGAAAACCTTGGCAAAACCTCGCCTCCGAACCCGAGAAAAACTGAAAAGGGGCCGCTCGGTTCCGCCCCGTTGAAAAGCGGCTCGACGTTTTCCTCTTTCTCTGCTAACTCCTTGTTCTTTTTGTTAACTATTTTTTTTTTTTTTTTTTTTTTTTTTTTTTTTTTTTTTGCAATTTCCTTTTATATCTTAATTGACTTTTCGGGGGTTTTTCATTTCCAATCCTCCTCGATTTTATATCCTAGTTTATAATTTCAAATTTATTTTTGACACAAAAAGATGTGATAATAAAACATTTTCACGTCGAATAAACGAAACTTCGAACGACGGCCATGTACAATATTTGAAGACTTTAGGATTTATAAACGAAAATAAGAAACTCATCGGACCAAGCAAAGCCAACCAGTCAATTTAAATATTGAGTTCACCAACGATGACGTCTCATTTAAAATTAATATATTAAAATAATTATTATAAAAATACCATTTTTGAAAACTGGTCTTATTTATTTATTTATTTATTTTGTGGTTTCTGTATTCTTCACCTCAATTGTTCCATGAGTAAAATTTGGGGAAGATTGAAAGACTGAAGTGGTAAAATTAGTGTAATAGGTGTGCGATGAAACTTACAAATCGAAGTAATATAAGACCAGCAATAAAAACTAATTTTTAAACATCTACGTACCTAGTGCAATTTCGACTTCAACCACCATCTTTATTTTTGGGATGTGTTTTTGGGTGTACAATAAATCAATGAATATTTTACTTAATAAATTAAAGGTAAAATCAAATTAGAACTTTATATTTTTATTATTATTGAAGAAAGTAAAGAAAAAAATTGGCGCGTCTCGGAACTTTTTCTAACGAAATAATTTTGAAATGGCGACATATATTTTTTTTGTAATATGGAGGAAATATTTATGTAATAGAAAGGTGACTATTAAGCGTTATTACATTTTCAGTTCAAAAGTCGATATTTTTAAATTAGCGACAGAATTAAAACAAAATTCAGTGGAAATGATTGTCTTATAGTAAGGTAATTGGTCCCAATTTCAGCGCAATAGGAAAAATTTACGATTTGTTACAAATTTTTAACATTTTTGCTGACTCTGAAAAATGTGTTAAGACGTTACAAATTAATGATATCCGGACAGCACAACCGCATGTGTAAGATGAGATTTTTGTACTAAGTATCAAATCTTTAGCTTAAAAACTGTGGGAGATATACGTGACACATACAGACAGACACACTTACACACTTAGGCATCAAGCTATAAACCACTCAAACCGTCTTGAAATCACCCAAAACGGATAATTTTGTTGAAATCTCGGTTTCAGATTTTGTGAGTGAAACCAATACTCCTTTTAGAAAGAAATAATAAAACGAAGAAGATTATCTGGTTTCGAGTGAATACAGTTTCCATTTACATTTTTTATTTAAAAGAAATAATAATCTTGAAATAAATGGCAATAAGTTTTTAAAAAGTTAAAAAATGAATTTTTCATATCCAGGTCAAAAAGAAGGGAGATAAACTCGAGATATTTTCAAGAGCCTTATACAATTGACAAACAAGAGAATGGTTTTTATTTTATTTTAATGAAAAGAGAGCGAGTCAAAGATATCCCTGGGTTCAAAATATATGCGTTGGAGCTAGGGTAAAATTAGAATTTTCACAACCGATGCTCAGTTGCAAAAAAAAGCTGAAAAAGTTGATTACTTGATCTCGTCTCGTACAAATATTCTCAGTAATTAATCAAGAATTTCTTTTTGTAGCAATTATTTAATACAATAAAATTGAAGAGATCGGCCGACAGAGGGTAGTGCGATCAACAAAATCTAGTAGTTTCTGTCCCTTCTAATTTAATATAACTTTATAGTAGTAGTAGTAGTAGTTTTTAAGGTATGGTGGTTCTCAAGAGATCAGTTAACGGCAGAAAGCCATGAGACTAGAAATGTTCCCTGATGTCTCAAATGGATATTTCACTTTTCTTTCGAAATTTTAGTTCCTCAGAACTATTACTTCCATTACCTTCCGTAAGCTTTAAAGCAAAATCACCGTCATTTTAGTCAACAAATGATAAGAATATTTTTTCAAAATGTCGCGTATTTAGTAATAAAAAAAGAAAGCTGAATCGATGATAAGGGGCGGTGTAACAAAACTTGTTAAGCAACTTACAGCCATTGGATTTTCATTATAATTTCGTCTCCTGTACAATCAAAACAGGGGCAACTCTATTTTTGTTGGTCCTACAACATGGTGCTACTAGATGGGCTGAAATTTTCAACAAGACGTTGTATGAGTTGGTTATAATAAAATAATGATACTGTCAAAAATACTGCGACTATTTAATCATACTATTCAAGTGTAACTGGTGAAGTTGTTATAGGGGAGGCAATAACTCAGAACTTGAGGTTTGTAGCTTACACTTAACACTAGCTGTAACGGCAAACCGATCAGTTACTTTGTCCTTGTAAGTGAGAAAGTATTAAAACATAAGGAGGTGTGGTTTAGTGAAAGAGCGGAGGTGGAAAAGTAAAGAGAAAGTATGGGTTTCCCGACTCCATAAATCAACCAGTGTTAGTACAGCTGACATTTGGAAACCGACTTCTTCCAGCATCAACTGGCTAAAATCTTTAATCGACAAATGTACTTTCATGGGGACCAGCGTAGCCGAGAGTTAGCGCCCTCTAAAACTTGAAACCAATGTAATTATCATTTCCTGACGATTGTTCAAACCCTAAGGAACTTCATCCATCACAATAGCTCTCACTAATAAACCCCATCTACGCATACAAGCGGAGTCGAAGTAACAGTAGAATATTTACTCTTCGTCGAACAAGACATGACGGGTAGCCTCAAATTCAAAAGTGCAAACAAAAATGTATAACAAAGGT
Organism: Gerris buenoi; assembly: GCA_001010745.2. Lineage (NCBI taxonomy): Eukaryota > Metazoa > Arthropoda > Insecta > Hemiptera > Gerridae > Gerris > Gerris buenoi. Next base: position 254,408 of record KZ651194.1, read on the forward strand.
TTTATTGCACATGTAACACATCAATAATCTCTTAATAAACTAGGCAACGCATGAAGCTAATATTCAATAAATATTAAATATTAAGAAAATAGTTATAGTAATGATGAATATCATAATTGAAGATAAGTGGAATATAGGGTAGTTAAGTAGGGGTACCACGGTGCCTTGGTAAACTTTCTACGTTACCCTACACCTAATGCCCCATAGCTCCTTTTCAACTATTATAATACATCAATCACTTCATTACATAAATCTGCTGCTATATTCAAAATACGCTCGCTTCAATAATTAAATTGCTTATAAATTAATAACCAAGTCAAGAAGAGATAATAATAGCCTAAATGGTTATTATATCTCGTAGAACCAGAATCCACAGGATCTTATGTAATTTGACTGTCGGGGCGGTGGCAGTTATAAATTGATTTACTTCGAGTCACTGTGTGTCAATATCGTAGGTTGCTTTGTTGACATTAACTGGACACTATCAAGTTTAAGTTATTCATTAATTTATTCAAATAATTAATTAATCGTAATTCATTTATATAGTTTATCTGCGTACATGTAGACACGAGAATAGAGTATAATAGAGTCAGATTGATGGTACAATGTCATTATTAGGAGTGTTAGTAAGGTGAGTTATTGTNGGATCTACGCAGACTAATATCGCTTCATATTCAGCTGTAAATATATGCAGTATTAATCCGTTCTAATATTCTTTCATCAGGACTTCGGCAGATAATGCTAACTCTCCCCCTGCCTTGACTCCTAAATGTACTCCTCGTTGGTATTAAACCCAGTCAATAGACAGAGCTTAGTCCCAAAAAACTCTAATTGCTTCCAGTGTTTTCATTTGTCGAGCTAAGCGCTGAAGAACTGATCATTTACATAAAACAACCATTTTATAAACATAGCAAGTTCATTACAACGCCTGTAGAGTTCCATTTATGATTTAGTATTATTATGACGTCACATTTCATGTGGGCGACATAATAAGACCAACTGGAACTGCGGGGCAGGGCTAATTCTTGATCCTTTGAAAACTGCTCCTTGTGCATCACACAGCAAAAGTATTTATATAAATAAGACTTAAATCTTAAATGTAATAAAAACATAATAACTTCGTCCAATACTTGTTCATGTTAACTTCGTCTACTGCTTGTTTACAATAATTTCGACAGAAGCGGCCAATAGGCGATCAACTTGGTTGTCAACATAGTTTTCGACCGAAGTTGACAACATTTAAGACAGACATTACTATTTACAAAGTGGTCTGGAATGTACAGTTTGTTCTAGTTTTTTGGGTGTGGTTTTTAGGTTTAAAATGAAAGAAGAACTGTTATATCTTGTTAAAATCATGAACATGTGAAGAAGAGAACCCTCCCATAATATTTTAATTTTTATCTTATTTTCTCTAACCTGTAAAATTTCAACAACCAACCTATCCACAACAACAGCATTGACTTCAACATGGTATATTGACAACATGGTTAAATACCAAGTTAGTCTATAGACCTCTTATTGCTTTCCATTTGTGAAATTTAATTATCTTTCATCAATATTGTAAAAATAATCGAATCCAAAGTAAGTGACCCCAATCATCCGTCAACGTAGATTTTCGCTAAATATTTCCTCGGAAATCGTCCAATAATATACAATGTCTGCCAATTAATGCAGCACATAGCTTCTCGCGTTCTATAACGATTTAAAATGGTGTCATGCTTTTAAAAACCATTAGTACCTTTTTTTTATTTTAAATCTCTCAAAATGGTTTTGATCTTTTACATGAATGAATCTATCAACCAAAATTGAATGTGCGCACACGGTTTAAATTAATACGGCCCCACATGTAGGCTACATTCGACAAAATACATATCGGCTACATCCATATTTCTTTAAAATCTAATAAATTATAGGATTTATATATATGTATGTATATAATGGTATATTCAAATACCATTTACTCCCTGACATATCGCGATTTCCCTGAAACCACTAGACCTACGACCATGCAATTTCGTAGGTAAACTCTTCTTACCCCCTAAGTGTTGTACAGCCAAGTTAAGTTGAACAATTTTACAATAAAAAAACAGGTATGATAAACATTACTTTCAAACCTGGTAAAACGTTGATCAAAGGACAGTGTTGCCGAACAAAAATATAAAAATAAATCATAAATATAAATCTCAATTTACAGGACTATACAAACTAATTTTGGTATCAAAGTTGTTCAACCGGTTATGTAAAACATATAGGCACGCCCTCAAAAATCTATGACGTTTAGATTTTATGCAGGAAAGTAGAACTGAGGAACGGGTAATCGCAGGAAAGCTCAGGTTACATAATATAATGTTTTATACTTAGGCATCATAATTTAAATTGAACTTTATACAAAATAATGGCTCCAAACTTCTAACAAAATCAAAATTTGAAACTTTAAATTTAATGTATTAGTTTACCTTCGGATTTTTTTTTTTTTTTNATAAACTCGAGATATTTTCAAGAGCCTTATACAATTGACAAACAAGAGAATGGTTTTTATTTTATTTTAATGAAAAGAGAGCGAGTCAAAGATATCCCTGGGTTCAAAATATATGCGTTGGAGCTAGGGTAAAATTAGAATTTTCACAACCGATGCTCAGTTGCAAAAAAAAGCTGAAAAAGTTGATTACTTGATCTCGTCTCGTACAAATATTCTCAGTAATTAATCAAGAATTTCTTTTTGTAGCAATTATTTAATACAATAAAATTGAAGAGATCGGCCGACAGAGGGTAGTGCGATCAACAAAATCTAGTAGTTTCTGTCCCTTCTAATTTAATACCACTTTATAGTAGTAGTAGTAGTAGTTTTTAAGGTATGGTGGTTCTCAAGAGATCAGTTAACGGCAGAAAGCCATGAGACTAGAAATGTTCCCTGATGTCTCAAATGGATATTTCACTTTTCTTTCGAAATTTTAGTTCCTCAGAACTATTACTTCCATTACCTTCCGTAAGCTTTAAAGCAAAATCACCGTCATTTTAGTCAACAAATGATAAGAATATTTTTTCAAAATGTCGCGTATTTAGTAATAAAAAAAGAAAGCTGAATCGATGATAAGGGGCGGTGTAACAAAACTTGTTAAGCAACTTACAGCCATTGGATTTTCATTATAATTTCGTCTCCTGTATAATCAAAACAGGGGCAACTCTGTTGGTCCTACAACATTGTGCTACTAGATGGGCTGAAATTTTCAACAAGACGTTGTATGAGTTGGTTATAATAAAATAATGATACTGTCAAAAATACTGCGACTATTTAATCATACTATTCAAGTGTAACTGGTGAAGTTGTTATAGGGGAGGCAATAACTCAGAACTTGAGGTTTGTAGCTTACACTTAACACTAGCTGTAACGGCAAACCGATCAGTTACTTTGTCCTTGTAAGTGAGAAAGTATTAAAACATAAGGAGGTGTGGTTTAGTGAAAGAGCGGAGGTGGAAAAGTAAAGAGAAAGTATGGGTTTCCCGACTCCATAAATCAACCAGTGTTAGTACAGCTGACATTTGGAAACCGACTTCTTCCAGCATCAACTGGCTAAAATCTTTAATCGACAAATGTACTTTCATGGGGACCAGCGTAGCCGAGAGTTAGCGCCCTCTAAAACTTGAAACCAATGTAATTATCATTTCCTGACGATTGTTCAAACCCTAAGGAACTTCATCCATCACAATAGCTCTCACTAATAAACCCCATCTACGCATACAAGCGGAGTCGAAGTAACAGTAGAATATTTACTCTTCGTCGAACAAGACATGACGGGTAGCCTCAAATTCAAAAGTGCAAACAAAAATGTATAACAAAGGTTTTATTGCACATGTAACACATCAATAATCTCTTAATAAACTAGGCAACGCATGAAGCTAATATTCAATAAATATTAAATATTAAGAAAATAGTTATAGTAATGATGAATATCATAATTGAAGATAAGTGGAATATAGGGTAGTTAAGTAGGGGTACCACGGTGCCTTGGTAAACTTTCTACGTTACCCTACACCTAATGCCCCATAGCTCCTTTTCAACTATTATAATACATCAATCACTTCATTACATAAATCTGCTGCTATATTCAAAATACGCTCGCTTCAATAATTAAATTGCTTATAAATTAATAACCAAGTCAAGAAGAGATAATAATAGCCTAAATGGTTATTATATCTCGTAGAACCAGAATCCACAGGATCTTATGTAATTTGACTGTCGGGGCGGTGGCAGTTATAAATTGATTTACTTCGAGTCACTGTGTGTCAATATCGTAGGTTGCTTTGTTGACATTAACTGGACACTATCAAGTTTAAGTTATTCATTAATTTATTCAAATAATTAATTAATCGTAATTCATTTATATAGTTTATCTGCGTACATGTAGACACGAGAATAGAGTATAATAGAGTCAGATTGATGGTACAATGTCATTATTAGGAGTGTTAGTAAGGTGAGTTATTGTACCATGTCAGGGTGAGTGTGTGTGTGTGGTTGTATGACAGTATCTAGTCTTATTATCTGGTGTTTCTTAGGGTTATTTCTGGCTGCTGCTCGCTACTCAGGGTTATTTTATCGCTGCACGATTTATAATACTAAATCGAGAGCAATCTCGTCTTTAGATTGATAGGACCGTGTTATATAACTCCCTCCTCTCCACGATCCGTTTGAATCAAGTTGTATATCATATCAAGAGATTTTTTCTCCTCTCCCTATATTTTTATGATATATGGCCGGGGGGAGAGGTAACGGGGGTGGGGGAACTGCCAAGGGAGCGCCGTCAAGGGAGGTATAAGTAATAATATTTAACTCTTCGCCCGGAGATACGGGGTAGCGATAAACCTGTCATACGGGCGTGTGATGCGGGTCTAGCATAGCAGCCCCGGGCCTTCCTAATAAAAACCCCGCCCCCGGGTCCTCTCCTCGACCGATTCGGCAACTACCTCCAACAAATTGGTACGGTAGTATAGGGCCCATGGGCCCCCTATCTTTCCGCCATTTATGACACTATATCCTGGCCGCACGGAGAGAAAGAAAAACACAGAGTTTAACTAAAGTTAGTGGTTTTTACAGTGGATTAACGCTAAGAATTCTACGGACAGAGAGGACTAAATGTACAACGCATATGATATAATTTACCAACTCACAAAAAATAAACTTGTTGCCAGGTCAGCATTATATTACTAATTAACCTTTTGTCAATTTACGTGTCTTATGTACGTTTATGAAGATAACTCTGTCCGGTTAGTAAACAACTGACAATAAACTAAATTAAATACATTTTCATGATATCCAAATGTACGAGATTTAATTTAAACCTCTTTTTACAGTAATATTTAATAACTTCATGAGTACAAATAAACGAGATTTTTTTTGTATATATCATTTATACAATATGATTTCTTAAAA
>KZ651194.1:264771-274831 GCA_001010745.2 Gerris buenoi
GTTTTTCAGAACGTCAAAATGAAGCGATTAAAAAAAAAACTAACAATTGAAGGTACATGATAGGATGCGAGGAAGCTATGTGCCACACTAATTGGCAGTGTATTTTTACTGATCTTATATAACTTTGCTTTGTAAGTTTCATCGCACGTTTCAATTACCCCAATGTTAAACCACTTCCCATATTTCAATCTTTCCCAAATTTTGCACAAAGAAACAACTAAGTTAAAGAATACAGAAAAAAAATAAAAAAAATAAATAAAGAAAGAAATTGAAAATAAAACCAGTTTTTTAAAATGGTATTTCATATTATTAATTATTAACTACTAAAAAATACTTTTGATTTGATACACAACATGACATATGACATATCACTTAAAACACCCTTCATTTTTGTGTTTTCTGTCATTTGTGGCGGCTATTTTAAAAGTAATATCATAATGATATCATATCTATATTTTCTTTGCCATATCATAGAAAATATCATTTTGCCATATTAATAATAATTTTTTTATATATATGCGTAAATGTAGCCGTTACTTAATCGTCAAACCAATTAATAGATACTATTGCCCACAAATACGCAATAAAACGAACAAATAATACAATTCAAGGAGAAAATTTACTAAACGGATGAGTTTGTTTACGTCATAGTAAGTCCATGTTGTTCGCTTTATATGTATTTTGTTTTACCTTCTCTAATTTTTAAGAAGCCAATAGTTACTTCTTCTTTTGGTATACATGTGTTACTTCTGCTTTCGAACTTCCCACAGGTAACAAAAGCATTGTGATCGTTCCGAAGAAAGAATGTTTTTTCGAGGACAGAAATTCGTTTCAGATATCAAGGAACATATTTGAGGTGGTGTCTGTCTGTCAGTCTGTCGGTCGTCGGTCGATTGTTCAAGTTTCGTCCGGATTTAATGATATTTGGACAGCAGATCATGATTAGGAAAATTCTTGGTCCTAGTTCCATATAAGTTTAACCAGCGTCATTTTAGTTTCAATTTTTTATTTTTTATATTAAAACTTGTATCTTTGTAAGTACTTACCCAATTTAATTTTATCTTTCGTCAGTAGTAGTCAAAAGATGGTCCCAAATTTTAATTAATTTTAACCTACTGTGGACAGTAAATATTAATAAATTTATTCATGTAAAAATTGACTTATTTAAAATAAAGTGAAAAAACTAATACAAAAATAAGTCGTAACAGCAAAACATCTTTTAAGTGCAGTGTAGGACGCAAGGAAGCTGTGTGTCGTACTAATTGGTAGACTATAATTGTGCCCACTCCCGCTTATTAAAATATTAATTAATTGATACTTCTATTCATGTAATAATTACAAGATAGAACTTTTTATATACTACGTTTTTTAATTCAATTAATTTATTTTTTGTTTACTTATTATTTTTTTCTGTCATTCAATGTTTACCTCTCAATAAAAAATCTTATACCAATATTTACAAAGGAGGTAAATATTGGGGAGGTCAAAGGAGGTAAATATTGGGGAGGTCAAAGGATTGTAAATATTTGGGATATGACAAAACCAATAAAATAACTTGCGGATTTTTTCCGAACTAACTTTTCATACAGCAAATTTGCTGAAAACAAATTAAATTCTGCTGAAAAATTACTAAAAGTATTAAAATAATGCATTGTCATCGTGTTCTGAGCTGTTCTGAAAGTTTCAAATGTCTAGCTACTCGGAATGTTAGTTAAAATTCGGTTGCAAGATTTGTACCGGACAAACAAACAAACATACAAACAAGAAACCACGTTAATAAAAACGTAGTAAAAATCAAAACAATTAAACAGATAAAATAAAAGCAGGAGGAAAAAAATTAAATTAAACAATAAGTCATAAAAGCGAAACAAAAGTAAATACGCAATATACGACGTAAGGAATCTATGTGCCGCATTAATTTGTAATATTATTGGGTTGGAATTTAAATAAAACTCGTAGCAATGTGGGTGCATAATTTAACAACGCTCTTTTTGAGATCTGATCTTACGTAATTTTAATTCGTTTTTAAATCCTTCATTTACCCACTCAAATATTCGCAGACATAATGGTGTTTTTGCAATTATAATTGCTTAGGGTCCAATCAACTCACATCTAAGTACTTTTATATATGTACTTATATTTATATTCCCTTTATATACTTATCAGTGACCGAGTAGAAAATTCTTTATAATTCGGGTTGCAGTCTCTAGAGACATGACAATTTATGATTTTGCGTGTGTTTTTAATTTAATGTTGAAATAAAAAATAAGATACATATATAAAATGATATTTTGACCCTGTCTGAAGACGTATTTCGTTATTCCGTTCCCCGCTCTGTTTGGTGAGTATTCCACGGAGTTGAAAAGCGTGTAATGGAGGATGAGTTAAAAGTCAAGCCGGTCGACTTTAGGATTCGTATGTTATCCAGGGGCTTAGTTAAGTCCGCTCACGTAAAGTCCTCACACATTTTGTTTCCGCCGTATCATCCCGTTTTATTTTCTTCATTTTTATCGTGTGGAGGGAGGCTCTATCTGCCTGGCCGGTCGGCCCGGCGTTCCACCGACTTATTTCCCAGCCGGCAATCAGCCCTCGGCTATCCGTCTTACGGCTTCTCATTGTCTCTCTCGTACGGGTATCTCGACAATCCGGAGGGGGATCCCGTGAAAAATTATTCGAGAGAGGGGAAGGGGTTCGCTTAAAAATGAAGACTATTTTTCGCCTCGCGGTAGTAAATAAGACCTGTTTTTAAATAAAGGGACCCCGCCGGAAAACGGAAACCTGTTTCCTTACCTGAGGGCTGCAGCTTCTTAAAATGAAACTCACATAGCCACTATAAATCGAGCAATCTGCAACCTTGTGGAACCCTGGATAAAAAGTCAGCTAAAGGAAGCGAGAAATAATCATAACCGTTATCTCGGTGACTTAGAGTTAGAGGTAGGTGCATTCTTGTCATCGCAATAACTTAACGGAGAATGTAGAACTTCCTCCTGCAGTAACTTCTCTGGTTCTATCTTAATAATACAAGATATAATACTCCACTATTTTTCAAGACATTTGTTTTGCTAATGATGATATTATAAATTATTCTACGATTAATAATAATCGTTGAATGTTAATTAATCTCATTGAGAGCACAAAGAGTAATAACAAGGTAAAGTATTTTATAACTTTCCACCGGCCTAGTAACAAAATATTAAATATATTAAATATAGCTGATATCTCTGAATCCTGGTCAGAAAGCTTCCTCTACACAAGAAAGGTAACAAATCCGATGGTCATAACTACAGAGGCATTGGTCCTTCTTAACTCTTTTGAACCGATTTTGTTCTCTTTACTGCTTGCTCGTGTCAATAAATGGGCAGAATCAAACAACATTATTTTTGAAGAACAAGCAGGGTTCTGGGCCGGGGTTGCGTACACAATTATTTACACTGCCCTCACTCATTAATATCAAGCTCTGTATGTTCTTCACATTAAATTTTCATTTTCTTTGACTTTAGCTGAGCCTTTGATTCAGTCAAATATAATATTTTATGGAAGAAACTACTCAAACAAGGAATAAATCCAAAAATACTTGGAGCATTCAAACCGTTGTACAAACAAGCTACTTTTTCTGTGAAAGTGACACGTTTTCTGAGAATATACCAATAACCGAAGGAGGGCTATAAAGAGAACCATGGCACATGGCATTCTCGTATATTATTAATGTTTATCTTTTTGACCAATTTAATAACCTACTTAAATCAGTCAAAATGGAGAGTTTGTTTCTTTACATAATTAAAATTATTAATATAGCAATATTTAATGTGCTCGAATAGTTAAATTTAATATGGGATTATCTGTAAGATCATTTGACAAACCATCCAAATATCATTTAAATTGGGTGATTACTTTTAAACATATGTGTTGATTGTACACGTACACTTGCGGAAGAGAATCCAGTGTGCCCAGAAGGAACTGTGGCCCACATTGAAATTTCATCAAGATCAGACGAGCTTTGTTCTAATATGAAGTCCTGCTACGACTAACAAGTGGGATTACTCACATAGGACGTCGAGCTGCATGTCAACAGTAACAGGATCTCCCACACCGTTGTTAGCAGTGCACTGGTACACCCCTGCCTGATGCCGGTCAACTTTCTCCAACGTGATAGAAAAACCTTCCAGAGCCTTTTCTCCAGACGGCAAGTTGTTATCCTGAAACAAAATAAAATTAATATTACAAGTGATGCCAGCGCATAAAGAACTCACGTGGAAAAATTTGCATTCTGCTATTTTATAGGGCATACTTATTTTCAATATAGCTACCAGTAAACCATATTCAGGACCTGTGCCGAATTTCGTTCATATCAGTTAAGCTATCGTTAGACAAAAACACAAACACAAACTTTTAAAATCCCCTCTCTGAAATGGAGAACTTGCTACGTTCGTTCGACTAGATTACACGGCCAAGTCTATTTCCATTTAACTATTGCAAGTTTCCTATCCGGCTTCGAAGATTTCATGTTATCCTCAGGCCATCCTTATCATCTACGAGGGAAATTTCATCCTCCTTCCCTTCTCCAGCAACGTATCAAAGAAAATTTGTTCAACTTTTAAAAATAAATTGAAAAAGTAAAAAAAAGAAGCCCCGACGTCTCTAGATAGAGGTCCTGGAAATGTTTCTAGAAGACGAAGCCCCGAGCAAAATAGATTAGCGAGGGAGGGACGACTAAATTTCCCTTCACCTCTTTTTGTGAAAAAAGAAAAGTCTAAGTTTTGCCTGAAAGTCGGAAGCTTTCAAATTACAAGCTCCTACCTCGCCTCAACATGAGGAGGGAAGCTCGGGAAACTGTCGAGCCACGGGAGAACTAATGAAGCTGGAATTTTCGCCTTCTTATATATTTTTTTTTTTCTCTCTCTTNGATAAAAAGAATTAGATAATTTAGAACTCTTCCCCACCCCCTTTAAACTTCCGAAGTTTTAGTGTTTTTTAAAAGTTTTACTGAAGATCCCTGAGAATGAGAGTTTCTTTGGAAAGTTACATAACACCAAACAATTATATAACAAGTTTAATTACAAAGAAGCAGATCAGTAGAGAGGAGTATACGTCTCAAACTGGCTCCTCAAAAAAACCAAAAAAAAAAACCATAAATATGGACAATCACTAAAAACCAGAAATATGATCTCCAAACAATAGTTACTATACACAATTTGTGAGAGACACCAAGGGATGTATGTGCCACGCAAGCGTGACACATAGGAACTGTTCCAACATCAGGCAATACGTCATTAAGATGTTAGCTCGGCATTACGCTATGTCCTGCATCGTTTCGTCGCGTCCGACTCATCAGGGGCCCGACACATCCCTTGGTGTATCTTACAAATTGTGTAGCCTATTGCAGTGTGCAAACACGGTATTTCATTGCTGTTGTAATAGTTACTATATTTTTTAAAAAATCCTTGAAGTATAAAATTAGTTTTTTTTGTTATCCCAAATAATCCATGGCGATCAGAACCTTAAGACAAAAAAAATATAATATATTAATTTAGGAACCAAATCCTCTGGAACAACTATAACAGACGTGTTGTACATACAATGTAAATCTCAAAAAAAGTCGTCATCTTTAGACAATACAACATAGAGGGCCGAATGCTTAGCGCCCTCAAATCAACAAAGCAATACACTTTAAATTTTACATTTAGGTGGGATATATTTCACAAGGAGAAGATGTCTACTGCGCTCGACCCACGTCATGCAGACATATTTCACAACGAGTAGATATGTAAAGTAATGTGGTCCATCGAACATCAAGCGTATGCATATTTGTAGTAAAAGTGCAATGTGACAGTTCTGACGTCTTGCAAAAATATTTTACGTGGAGTAGAAGTGAAATATGGCCAAGCCGATGTCATACAGACATATTTCACATGGAGTTGATGTGTAATGTGATAGTTCGCACGACAAAAAAAAAACAATTTACAATCAATTAACATACATAGAAACAAAAAAAGAACTTTAAAAAAAACGGAAATGGTTAGGAGGGAACAACTACTAATAATATACAATTTAAAAAGGACATTTAAAGAAGTAGAATAAAGATAGTTACTTTATATTTAACTTCAAAATGCTCCGAGATTTTAGCATTACAAGGAAAAAGTAAACGTTAACGAGTAAACAATAAACAATAAAAACATTTACCTAATTTGTTCACAATATTCAAGCAATTTATCAAACAAAAGTTGTTTGGAGCAAGCAATTATACTTATCGAGGAGGTCTCTTGCAAACAAAACTTTAAAAATCACATAATCAGAGTTATTGAGACGAACACGGGTAAATCCTGTTATGAATTGTTTCTCTCCCCCGCCAGCTTTCCTTCCTGCAGTAAGCTTAAGGACAATGCTCGAAATTCATTAGTCGATTCTTGTACAATTAAACTTCCCTCTTCTTTATTCGGTTTCTGAAGGGGGTGAGGACGCTGTTACGAAACAAGAAGAGAGCGAGAGAGGAGAATTAGCGCAAAGAGCCCACAGGAATTTATAATAAGCATAAGCACAGGAGGGGGAAAAAATTTGGAAACCAGCAGTTTGGGGGTTCGAGTACCGGAATGTTTAACTGGCATTTTGTAAATTGCTAAAAACTTCCAGGATTTCGTAGAGGGAATAATGACATCATGCCAAAAAAGGGTTTTTGTTTTCTGGGAGGGGTGAGAAAGTGAAGCTCGTTTGCATGAAATAATCGTAAGAAAATGTCGTTTTGGCAGCGAACAGTCCGAGTCAAGATCCGCATAGCTTCACCGTCAGTGCGCTATAACATCCACACTCCACACTTGATTCTACAGATAATCCGACCTGGTACTCAGACGTGAGCAATATCTCACACTGTCAAATTACTCCATCTTAAACGTCTTCATACTCATTATAATGCGAGGCTCTGTCGTTGAAGCGAGCCTAATGCAATAAATATTAAATATTAAGGAAATAGTTCAAGAGGATGATTGAAATAGAAGGCAGTGAAGTATGGATGCCAAGTTCCTCCCTACCCCTTTCCAATAATTCATACATCTCTGTTTCAACTGTAACTGGGCATCGCGTGTCTCTATCATTGAAGCGAGCGTTTTGTAATAAATATGTATTGAATATTAAAAAAAAATATAATCACGAATCATGATTGATGGGTAGATAGATAAAGGGTATGATAGTAGTGCAGCGGCGTAAGATATTGGTAAAAACGTTGATTTTCACTTTAAAGTTTTAGGTCCACATTAATAGTTTTAACGATCTTTATTAATTTATAGCGGTGTCGCTGTTGGTTTTACTACAAAATGTTACTTAAAAAAAATGTTCGTCTAATCGAATAGATAAAGTAGGAATCATTTCCCGTCCCAAAATGTCGAATTATATATTTGAAGCTTATGTTTACGAAAGTTGACGGACAACCCTGTTAAACTAACAACCTGAGCGTTTCTACCAAAAACCATGTTTACCAAATTTCAACAAAAATGGGTCAACTTGTACTCAATTTATCGTAGAAACAAACAGACGAGGCGCTTATTTTCTTGAATATTGAAAGCTTGCTTCAATTATAAAACTAATTTTTTTCATTCATTGTGAGGCCATTGTAATTTATAAAATAACTTAACGAGTATAAACATTTAATTCAGACAATGTAGAATACAAAAGGAAGTAATCCTTAAGTAAACTGATTTAGCTTCTCTGAAAACTGAAAGATGAATATATTTAAAAGTTACAAAATACTTATTTTCTCCAGATCAAAAAAACATTAAACAGTTTTCAAGCATTGACGAAGAGGGAGAAAGGAGGGAGGAAAAGAGAAGAAACAAGTTGGTTGTAAAAGAAGTGAAGTTTTGTTAAGAAGTTTGTAAAACAATTCTAAGTATCCAGGACAGTTACTTAGCTCACCAAGAATACCCCCCCCCCCGCCTCTTTATTATTTCAACTTTGCCTTCCTTACTTTATCTACACTTATTTACTTTTTTATTATTATTAATCTCAGCTCTCTGCTTTTAGTATACAAAATAAAACTTTATATATAACCCCCTTTAAACTTCCGAAGTTTTAGTGTTTTTTAAAAGTTTTACTGAAGATCCCTGAGAATGAGAGTTTCTTTGGAAAGTTACATAACACCAAACAATTATATAACAAGTTTAATTACAAAGAAGCAGATCAGTAGAGAGGAGTATACGTCTCAAACTGGCTCCTCAAAAAAACCAAAAAAAAAAACCATAAATATGGACAATCACTAAAAACCAGAAATATGATCTCCAAACAATAGTTACTATACACAATTTGTGAGAGACACCAAGGGATGTATGTGCCACGCAAGCGTGACACATAGGAACTGTTCCAACATCAGGCAATACGTCATTAAGATGTTAGCTCGGCATTACGCTATGTCCTGCATCGTTTCGTCGCGTCCGACTCATCAGGGGCCCGACACATCCCTTGGTGTATCTTACAAATTGTGTAGCCTATTGCAGTGTGCAAACACGGTATTTCATTGCTGTTGTAATAGTTACTATATTTTTTCANTATACTGGTTTATAGTTTATCGAATGGAGAGAAAGAGGTGATTATGTAACGTTTTCTTCAAGAGTGAGAAACATTAGATATGGTTCAGAATCTTCTAGTCAAAACCTCAAAACCTTATTCATATTACAATCACTGCCAGTAGCATGAAAAAATCTTGACTCAAGAGTAAAACAAATATCGAGTGTTTAGAGATTCATATGATTATGTGACGACTACTTAATTGCTATGTTGTACATAAGTTGATTACTATAATGCACATAAGTTGGTTAATTACGCAACATGTAACATAATACATTAGACGATAACTAAGCTTAATGTGAGATCATGATATTACTTGCCTTACAAATATACTCGACCTGCAACTAAACGTACAACTACTGACGAATAGTGTTTATATATCTAGAAATACTTAGGCACTAAAAAAATCTAGATACCAGATAAGAGCCCACTACGTAGACTAATCCAGAAGCTATTGTATTATTGTGGCTATTGGGCTTCATAGGATCTAGATACCAGATCTAGGGATCTTAGTATCCGAAAAAAAGCCCACTAGCTAGACTAGACACCACGTCCATAGAGTACTCATAATCTAAGGGTAAATATGCGAGTCGGTTAAAAGTCTATTAAGTGGCTGTGAGAGTATTAGAAACGTTAAACCATATTTAATTGTTTTCATTGTGCTTCAAACTGATGAAGAGTTGACAATAAACGTAGCTTCCTAATTAGACGGCATCAATTGTTAATACTACGACCGATATTTCAGTCTCTCCGCGACGTTTAGAGTAAGCTATTAACCGCAATCATAGTAATCTTAGATCTCAAGCATTACACGAACAATTAAACAATGCGTTAAACAGTTTCTCAGCCAAACCTACTTTGCACTTTGTTTCCAACTCAGGGACACTAAGTTGCTCTCTGTGCGCCGCTCAGTGCGTAATGACGCCAGTAATTATATGGGGTCTTATAAACTTTAACGTTTCGAGCTTAACTGAAAACTCGTATGGAAAAACTTCATACATAGATCTCAACGAGAAATCTTTTGAAATATATTACTAGATATCCACAATACACATACGTAATAAAGCGGTACCTACACCTGGAGAAATCACGATATTGTTCACCTATCCATTCATACAGTTCTCTTACCATCCTTCTTAATATTTTTACGTATTATGAAGGAATAAATGCAGAAACGAAAAACCAAAAATAAAAACCATTTCAAATAATAATTTTGATAGAAAATCAACCGTGAAAGTATCACTATCTCGTTGGACTTCCATTTAGATGAATTACAGCATGAACTCAGCTCTCAATAAAGTTGTGAATGACATCAACAAAGAGCTCTGACACAAAACATCTAACACACTTATACGAAGTTGCCAATAGTTTTAATTCCATTAATATTTCAAAATTGCGAGTCGGTTAAAAGTCTATTAAGTGGCTGTGAGAGTATTAGAAACGTTAAACCATATTTAATTGTTTTCATTGTGCTTCAAACTGATGAAGAGTTGACAATAAACGTAGCTTC
>KZ651194.1:276868-292331 GCA_001010745.2 Gerris buenoi
TATATATATATATATAGTAGTTATATATATATATATAGTATATATTTAAAAATATTTTGAATAAGAGGTTATTTGTTAGCTTAGAGAGGGAAAAAGGATTTTTTAAATTTTTGTATATTAAACTCCACCAAAAGAAAATTAAAAGTTTCTAGGATTGCTAGAGGTGCCTTAGAATTTTTATGAGTCAGTTAATTAAACAACACATCAGTGTTATAACAAAACTTCAGGCTCACATATCTTATAAACTAATATGTGTATGGGTAGAGGTGAGATCAGTGGCGTAGCTAGAGCATTGCTGCCCGTAAGAACTCTTTGGGGGCCCTTCGACAAAGAAAATTGTTAAGCAAAAAAAAAATAAATAAAAAAAAAATAAAAAAAATAAAAAATAAAAAAATACGTTCATAACTGAATGGGGGCCCCTAACAAATGTATAGAAGTATGATAGATTTAATTATACTCTATGGGGGACCCATTGACATCGGGTTTGGGGGCCCCTTGGCACCGGGGGTGGGTACCCGCAATGCGGGCCCATATACACCACTGGATGAGATATTTTATTTCTGGATCAGTAATGAACTCTAATTGACTCACTCTAATTTATTTTGTGACAAGCACACTAATTTAGTAATATGCCCAATCCACAGCTAATTTGGTAGTTAGGAATGGGTTTTGCATTACCAATTAATTAAATAATTAACATAAAAAAATTAATTATATTTTCAGAGCGCCCGGTTGATTCTTTTATTAACTGGGGAGAAGAACCAACCCCATCAAATTACATTACATAAAATTGGCTGAATGAAATAAAAGAATATTATAATATGTATATTAGATGTTTTATATTGTAACAAGAAAAAAAAAATAGTTGATGGCTAGATGGTTTAACGATGTTTCAGTGGATTTCAGTGGATCCTAAAAAGAAGAATATGCCCTACTATTAGTGAAAATTCAAACAAGGAAACAAACTATAAAAAAAAGAAACGGTAAAATGAAGTGCGGGGTGCTAAAAAAAAAAAAAAAATAAAAAAAAAAAAAATAAAAAAAATAGACTGCCAATTAGTGTGGCACATAGCTTCCTCGCATCCAATCATGTATTTTATTGCTGTAATTACATTAACATTATTGTTATATTACATTATTGTTATATTGGATATTGTCTAAAAACTATTAATAGTTTTAGCGATCTTTAACACTTTATAACGGTATCGCTGTTGGTATTACTAAAAAAATCGTATTTGAAAAAAATGTTAGTCTCAGTGAAAAGATGAAGTTTGATTTTTTCCACGGCCTAAATTTCCAATTTTAAATTTAAAGTTCACGTTTGCGTGAGCGTTACGCGTGAACGCTTAGACGTATAACGTTGTCCAACGAACTCGTCCTGAGCATTAGTAAAATGAACATGTATACCAAATTTCATCAAAATCAGTCAAGAATTACTCAAGTTATCGTCGGACGTTTCAAAATTCGCGGACATACAGACCGACCGACAGACAGACAGACAGACAGACACGAAACCAAAAATGTTCCCTGATGTCTGAAACGGATGTCTGCCTTGGAATTTTTAAAATCGGAGACATAAAAGTTTTTCGTTCTCAAAAGTGAACACAATGCTTCCGTTCCCTTCGGTAGGCTCGGAAGCAATAAATAAAAAATACAAAATACAAATACAAATACAAAACGAAAAATTACTATATTGGAGTTCTGGGACAAATCCAACATGACATACCTCAGCACACAAAAACCAACCTGAATGAGATTATTTTATTATTGATTATTGAGAAATTAAACCTATAAATAAACTCATAATAGAAAGATGAAAATAAATACGGCAGTGGGATTTCTCCAGATCCCCTAAATCGAAAGTATAACGTATGTACTGAACAGCATAATAAAAGGCAAACCAGTTCAATTTTCCACAATACTTAAATATCCTCAGCAGAAAATTTACTCAAATTTCAATCAGTTAGAATTATTTTTCTTTTTAATTAATTGAAAACATCTGTGTCTAGCGTAATAGAGGGGGGGGGGTGTCCAAAGTACTGTTAGTGAGTTCCAGAAAAAATGGTACGGCTATGCTAGACTTGGCGGGGCACAACACTAAGATACGACAGGGACACAATATAAGATCGATAAGCAACTACTGGCACTCCTACCAAAAAAAAAGAAGAAGAANAAAAAAAAAAAAAAAAAAAACGAGACAACAATCCATTTCAGACTTCATGAAACAATTTTGGTTCCTTCACTGTCAGTCATTCAATTTTTGCGATTCAAAATTTGGGTGGTATTACTGGATATTACTTTGCTTTGTAAGTTTCCTCGCATGCACCTATTACCCCAATTTTGAACCACTTCCCGTCTTTCAATCTTCCCCAAATTTTGCACATGGAAACAATTAAGGTGAAGAATACAGAAACCAAAAAAAAAAAAAATGAAAATAAGACCAGTTTTTAAAAATGGCATTTTTACTTGTCTTTTTTAATGCTTATTATTTGTAATCTACCATTTGATACCCCACTTAAAATTATTAAAATTATTAAGTGGGGTTATTATCAGAAGATTTATTATCAGATCCAGTTGCTATTCTTATTCTTATTGCTATCTATGGCCCAGCAAACCGTATATTATTTTATATTTTTAGTAACAACAGAAATATAGTTTAAGGGGCCAAACATGATGATTTTTTTGACAAAATGGCATGAAAATTCACTATCCACAAGTATTATATATTTTTGTAATCTACTCTTTTATACACTATGTCTAGCTCTGAACTAATCACCTAACATTGCTAAGTTATAAGTTATATTCAGGCCTTGTTCCATATACAACCTTTATTTTAAAACAAGATTGTAGTATAGTAATATATTCCTTGTTGTTTCTTATATTTATTTACTAATCTTGACATTGTATTCAGGATAACATCACTGGTAACAGTAATACAAATAGCAGCAATTAGAAGATCTAGAGCTATACTTATATAATACACTACTTATATAGGTTTCACAACCCGACATATAAGATAATATCTATAGTTACAAGATACACGTAGTCTGAGCTACAATCAAGAAGGAGTCATGACATCTGAGATATCGAGTTATCTGCGTCAATTAAATATTTTCTTTGTTTCTTTCAACTTAATATGGTTTTAAATCTACAGAAATTGTGGGCAGACCGAAGAACCGACAGACACAAGAAAAAATTTTACCTTATATTTGTAATGGATTTCTCTCTTTACAATTATTGCATTCGGAGACAAAAAAAAAGCTTCTTTTACGTTCGGTAAGCTCGAAAGCAAAAGTGACCATTTATTTACTAACTGACACAAATATTATATAATCGATATTAATATTATAAGTGTGTCCTGTTCTGGACAGTATTAGAGGGAACTGGAGTGAGGCAGGACTTAAAGCGGCTGATGTGATTCAAGTAGAAGAGCCCGTTTGAAAGTTATTTGGTTGAATAAGAGAAGGGTAATGTTTAGTAAGAAGGACTTTGGAAGTCCCCTCGAGTGCTAAGGGTCGCAGTACTTAGCCTGGACTAGCCGTGTCAATGTTAAACGAATTAAAGCCCGGGAGAAACTTTACTTGTGGGTTGAGAAGTCTAAGTTTGGAAGATAGGAACCTCCCACTCTAACTAGCAACTCCCTAACTCCACCATAATCTGCTCTAGTCAGTATTAAACAGTCCTCTACCCTTCCACTTTCGATCTCCTGATATCCAACTCAGTCGTAAACAATACAAACGGCAAATATCAAACACACCTTCATACTAGTGCAGTCAGTCCTAGTACTAGTAAAGGGCGGGTAAGACGAACCACCATGTGCAAAAAAAAAAATAAAAAAATANAATTTTTGCGATTCAAAATTTGGGTGGTATTACTGGATATTACTTTGCTTTGTAAGTTTCCTCGCACACCTATTACCCCTAAAACTAAACTAAAACTAAAGAACTAAAGCCCGTCTTTTAATCTTTCCCAAATTTTTTTCAAATTTTTAGGTTAAGAATACAGAAAAAAAAGTTAAAAATAAGACCAGTTTTTAAAAATGGTATTTTTACTTGTCTTTTTTAATGCTTATTATTTGTAATCTACCATTTGATACATACATTTGTGGCCCAATGATGATTTTTTTGACAAAATGGCATGAAAATTCACTATCCACAAGTATTATATATTTTTGTAATCTACTCTTTAATACCTTCCATTCTTCCATCTTTTCTTCAATATCCTATTGCAATTTAAAAAAAAAAAATGGTGTTTTATGAATTATCCACCACTTTGAATTTGGAAAGCTGGTAATTTTGAGTTCACTATATTTTTCCTGTGAGCATGTCAAAACAATCTTTAATACAGTAAAGTTTTATATTTTTATATATTTTTATGCATACGTTATTGAACCGTAGAGAGTGACAGACAGACACAGGCACGAAACTATATGATTTCTTTTTTTTTGGTTTTACTAACGAAACACTAAAATCAGAGGAGTTGTTATATATTTTGGTTCGTACAAATGTTGATAGATTGGCATAAATAATCATAGTTCTAAACGATAACTATTTTACGTTAGTTTCAGTGCACTCTGATACAATATCTATAATAATAATAATAAAAAGAAGATTAATTAAATAAATTAATCTAAATGTTGTTATACTGTATGTGAGTAAAAAAACAATTATGTCTCGTATTGCCAAGAAAGCAATAAAGCTTTATTATTAGTAATTATTATTTTGGTGACTTCAGAGAAAGAAGGTGCGCCCCTGACAGAGTTGTCAGGTGTGAAGTAGGACTTAGAAAATGCTGATGCGGTAAGTGAGAGGAAATAACAAGAGCCCGAGATTAGTAGAAACTGAGGACAGGCAGTATTGTCAGACGAATGCTTCGTGCGCTATCTCCTCATCTTCACCTACTTACCGAACAACAACTTCTTTTATTATTCCTTTTGAGTACTTCTACTCGTTCGGTGTGTGAGGCAGCCACTTACTGCTCCACCGGAGCTTATCCACTTCTACACATTTATATGTAACTGCGTTTCCGTCTCCAGATTATTACATCTACTAGAAGCGAGGAGCATCCAAAACCAAAATTGCAACCTTAGAGCACACTACTACTAGTATAAATAGCTCAAAAAGTTCCTAAAGTTGAAAATTTAATGTAGTCTGGATTGACAAGCCTTAGTCGTGATTTAACCTAACAATTTATATTTGATAGAAATCACAGTCACTATAGGAAAAATAAAGTCGATATTGTAGTTGATATTGACTAAATTTAATAAGTATCCGAGGAAGATATGCAGTGTGGATTCCGTGGTAGGGATGCAGGGTGGAGCCTGTGTTCCAGTTTTAGGCTGCATTCTCATAATTTTTCCTTTCTTCCGTTTGATAAATATATTGTCGCTTTCAATTTCTGCTACAAGAGCATGAATATTTTATGAATATCCAGTTTCTACCTTGTATAATTGTAAAGGAGGTTTAAGGGAAGTGGTGCGTTTGAGAATATTGAAAGGCTAATAATTTTAATGAGGTTCTTAACACTTTCTATAATGCCTTAGCACCTGATTATTCTTGAATAATTATGTAGAAAGAAAACGATATCTTTTATTTCTACTAATCTCCAGGTTTCTTTTTTAATTTCCTTTCATTTTCATATCGATTTTGTTTTCTCTTAACGAAGGTATAATTAGAAGGAGGGTGTTGAACACATATAGGCTTCAAGTCGAATTGCAGGTAATTTAAAAAGTGATTTCTTTTAAACACTACCTCTTTATGATAAGTTTAGTTGCGTTTTTTTAATATTTTAAATCCCAGTAAATAAGGAAAGAGTAGAAAACAATGAAAGGGGTTTTACGGCGACGGCTCGGGTAAGTAAACGTGAAAATTATACGAATTAAACTGTTGACAATGCCTGAGACCCCTTGCGTGTCCTGCGCCGCAAAAATCACTTAACGGCGTCCCGCCAAGAAGTTCCGAGAGGGCCCCCCCCCGTAATTAGGCTCGTGATTAGGGCCCCCTCTACTCGGGTCGTCGGTAATTCGAACATGACGTGACGATAATAGCGGAGCCGGCCGACACCGCTGCAAGCTAATAGATTTTAGCGTGATTTTTTTTCTCACCGGGACCATAAGCCTGTATAACCCAGCCGTGTTCCTGCCCTTCGTCTGTGTACTATTTTTTTTTTTTTTTTTCAGACGAACGAGAAAAAGGGGGGGTTAAAGGGCGGACGACCGTCGTGTCGGAGGGTGTCAAATAAACGGTTAAGTACGCGATATCGCATGTCGACCCGATTTAACATGGACTGGTTACCTGCAGCTTCATGTCATCTAACTAGCTGAAACCTCACTAAATCAAAAACCTAAACTCCTAACATGTAAGTGATGTTATTGAATTTTATGATGCGTGCAGCGCCCCCGGTGCCTCAGGGTGTCGTTAATCATTAGTTTTGTCACTTTAAAATATCCTTTACGACTTTCTACATTCTACATGGATCACACCCAATAGCTGCAAAATTACCCAACAAACACCTCATTCTTTTCCCTGGACGATAATTTTCAACGACGATAAATTATACAGATAAAGCATCAATTAAACCGCCGAACATTTTTTTTTTTTTTTAATAACTTAACTATCGGGACTTCCGGCGTCAAAATAGCCAAGTTGTGTCTGTAACGGAACCCGATAAAAATATATGTAAGTTCTTGCACACATAAACTCGACACCGTGCAAGTTAATAGTTAGAGTTTTTCTTCGACGGATAATAAAGAAAGATGTCTGTCTACTAAAGTAACTATATGTATTGTACGAAGTCGGCTTTAATCCACTTTGGGCATCTTCACTGTCGATGAGACGAGTCGAAATACGTAAGGAGTTGAGACAGGAGTTTTGAAGATGCTGTATTTACTGGGCCTCAAGCTTTTACTTTTAAGTAATTTCATAACTGTAAAAAAATAGTAAATTTAAAGAGAAAGAGCTAATGAATTTATATACATTCGTGGAATAGTAAAAGGGGCTTGTATTTACGAAAAAAACTTGAATTTTTAAATCAAAACGAAATACATGAAAACAGAAACATGATAATATAGTTAATTTGGAAAACGACTATCTATGCAACCTCTAAGTTTAGATACAGTTTTTAATTCCACTAATGCTTTGTTTTCCACAACAAGAACTCTTCGGTTTGCTTTACTTCCCTCCTGTTATGTAATATTTCCCAGCATAAATATTGCGTAATCTACTCTCTTTATTATATTGTTACATCACTTTTTTCATTGAAGGTTTAAAAATAAACAATGGATTATAGAATAAATTCGGGTAGGTGACTATTTTTCACACGTACTTAAAAATCCTTTTGTCCACGTACTAACCCTGATCTCTAAAAGGATTTCTGTTTTGAAATTTTTAAAATCGGAGATAAAAAATATTTTTACTTTGAAACGATTACCTACTTTCTTCCGTTAACTTTACTGTCAAGCTTACAGAAATCAAAAGGGGAAATTAAATAAATTCAACTACGTCTTAAGGCCCCCATACACGGTCAAAATTTTAGCGAAAACATTTTGACCGTGATGGGGCTATTTGATGTTTGCGCAAACATAATGTTTGACATGTATGACCTAAATTTTCCCGACATCAGATTTGCGCAAGTATCATGTTTGCAGAAAATGTTTGATCGTGTATGCGGGCCTCAACAACTAGAATTGATTCTAAAAGCGTGGAAAAATCAAAAGGAGAGCTAATAAGAGCTTAATAGTTGGCAAATGAGAGCTAAGTATTTTGACATCCAGAACGTCAGATCTCAGATCTAAAAATCTCAAGCTATCATTGGGTCTTCTATCCATTCTTTTCAATTTTTCCATGCTATCAGAATTATTTCTAATTGTAAGACTAATAAATAATGGTTTGTAAGAGCACATCATAAAAGTACGGTAGGATATAATATGCCACACTAATCTGCATAATAGTTTTAGTTCATTTTTCGAAAGTCCTCATGTAAAAAGTTTTTCCATTTAAATATTTCATCATAAAGTGTATTTATTTCAATATTATGTCCTTTTTTCCTTATTCATGAATAGGATTTATGAGCAAGTGAATAGGATTTTCCACTACTTGTTCTGTTACGAGTGGTTGTTTTCCCTGCAAGGATGAAGTGGTGGAAGGAGGAAGAGCTTTCAATAAGCACTAAATATTTATTGTGGAAAAATAGGAGACTATAGTGTTTCCATGCAATGTTCTTCTCTATATTTCCCCCTTCAATACCGTCAATCTCTTCTCAATTACTTTCTTGGCCACCTATATTTTCGTGACTGAATAGATTGGAAAACGGCTTCAGTGGCACCTACCTAAAGCTTACTTTTCTTTCAGCCATGAATTTGTGATACTTATATATAAACTATAGACATATATATATCAAGATCAATATGTCGAGTGTGCTTTCTATATTTGAAACACTCATGATGTCAGTAGAATACGTTTGCCTGTTAGCACCTGATTATTCTTGAATAATTATGTAGAAAGAAAACAATATCTTTTATTTCTACTAATCTCCAGGTTTCTTTTTTAATTTCCTTTCATTTTCATATCGATTTTGTTTTCTCTTAACGAAGGTATAATTAGAAGGAGGGTGTTGAACACATATAGGCTTCAAGTCGAATTGCAGGTAATTTAAAAAGTGATTTCTTTTAAACACTACCTCTTTATGATAAGTTTAGTTGCGTTTTTTTAATATTTTAAATCCCAGTAAATAAGGAAAGAGTAGAAAATAATGAAAGGGGTTTTACGGCGACGGCTCGGGTAAGTGAACGTGAAAATTATACGAATTAAACTGTTGACAATGCCTGAGACCCCTTGCGTGTCCTGCGCCGCAAAAATCACTTAACGGCGTCCCGCCAAGAAGTTCCGAGAGGGCCCCCCCCCGTAATTAGGCTCGTGATTAGGGCCCCCTCTACTCGGGTCGTCGGTAATTCGAACATGACGTGACGATAATAGCNATTCTTCACCTTAGTTGTTTCTATGTGCAAAATTTGGAGAAGATTGAATGACGGGAAGAGGTTCAAAATTGGGGTAATAGGTGTACGATGAAACTTACAAAGCAAAGTAATATAAGACCAGCAAAAATCAAAGAAAATTGTAAGCAAACCCGACCAGTGAAAAGTAAGTAAGGTTATTTTTTATTGAAATAGTTTAATTTATAACGACAAATATTTCGTAGAGTAGCGAAAGCTTACTTAGAATCCTTTTCCTGATTCTGCCACCTTAAGGTGAACAGAACGAGGACCCCTAAATATAACTGCATGGTAGACTTCGCATCTAGACCAGACAAATACCTTTAAAAAGTTTTGGCTGTAAAATTAGAAATTTAAATAAAATTTCATAAATTTAACAATGCCGACCACTGGCAGCTGTGTGAGAATAGATTAAAAGATTTAATGCGATGAAGACTAAAATATTATAGTGTAAAAAAATAAAAATATGCTTTTACAAAATATGCACTAAAAAGGAGAAACTTATTTTTTAACAGCCTCATTACGACGAGTGACCACAGTATATGCGTATGTAACTAAAGACAAAGGCGTAGGGTGCTACCACCAGTTTTTGTCATTTGATGGTCACCCCACGCCTTTACCTTTAGTGACATAAGCATATACTGTGGTCACTCGTATAATATTGTGGCTGTTCTCATTTTTAGTGCATGTTTAGTAACAGGGAAAACTGATTGGTGGAAGAATCTTTAGCGGAAAATAGCTAGTTTTCAGACAAATGGGACGATCAGGTCGTTGTAGACGGTTTGGTTGGAGACGTAGTAGTTTGCATTAACTATGCATCTGAGGATCTTTGACTGTAAGGTTGAATATTGCAAGCGTTGGAATTTTTAGTGTTGCGTATTGATGAAGTGCGGTAACATAGGCGCACTCATAGTCTAATTTAATTTAATTCCATCCAGTGGAATTCTGAAGAACAACTAATTCAAAACAATACTTGAATTTAAATTAATCCTAGTCATAAAATATGTTTGTATTACTGTTAGTGGAAATGAAACTTACATCGATATCAACATACAAACAAGACATCACTTGACTTTAGTGTTTAGTGCCGCTTCTACTGGCGGCAGCCCCCCTACAAATAAATCTTGGGTGCGCCTCTGCCACTGCTCGACTTACCCTGAAAATATCAAAGTTTCATATACGATTTCCAGGTGGATTCTTAGGCTATAAATAGTTAGACAGTTAGATGATAAGACTGCGGGGATGAGAGCCAAGGCACGGTGTTGAAGCATTAAGTCCAAGGTTTATTTAATGTTTTGTCAAGTCCAAGTAAAGCAACAAAACAAAGCGGGTCCAATATTTTCAATAGTTCAAAGAATTCCGTATTCAAGTTACGGTCGCCCATTAATAGCACCTTTAAACCCATTTGTTGAGTAACAATTTGAAATATGGGTTTTACAGAAGCTTTGATGTTTCTGCTGTCTCAATTACATTTGAATTGGATTGTTCAGGAGAGGGGAAAACCCCAACTATTGTATTTGCTTTGATTGCGAGGCCCTAATTTGTCTTGCAGCAAAGAAGTACTACAGGATTCTGTAATTACATGTTTCTGCTTCTGGTTTTTTATTTATTTATTTTTTTTCTGTAGCTAAGTAATGTATTTTTATTTTTAAAAACAAACGAATTATTTCAAACAAAATATTCTAGAATCTAAAAAATAATTCAAGAGATTCCGAATCTTATATCGAAGCTGCGCACTTAACTCTATTCTTCACTAATCATTTAACACTATTATTTAAACTTTATTCTTTCTGCCATCGATTCAGCATCTCAAATCAAGATAGCAAAAAATAATTTACTGTAGATAAGAATTTATGTATTAGATGTATTATTGAGAGAATGAACTTATGAATTTAAGTGGAGTGAATCAAGAAGTGAAGTTGACAGAACTAGAGTATTTTACTCATTTATTTATTTTCACATTAGTTTTTATTTTTTAGAAATTGAGGTGCCGGAACTGCAACCTTACCTCTCCCCCCTCCCCCTATAGAAGGGATGTCCGGGGGTCCTCCCCCGGGAAAAATTTCAAAAAAAAAAACGTTCAAAAAAAGCATTTTAAGCAGTTTTAGACATAAACCCACACTCTTAGTGCAAATCTTAGTGCCGATTTTTTTTTATTTATCAGAGAGAGAGAGAGAGAGAGAGGTCCCGGAACGCCGTTCCGCCTCAAATCGAGCTCTGGATATAGATATAAATTTCCATTTTACCTCTCCCCCTTCTAAATGAAAATAAGGCAAAACTGTACTTAAGAACAATTACTTTTCTCTTAAACAGCTTTTCAACGATTTGTATCATGAAGGGTATCCATTACTTTGTCATTTGTACCCCGTACACACAACAACAATTACTGTACTCTTAAAGAGCATTTCAACGATATGCATCATGAAGATGAAGGGTATTCATTACTTGTACCCCGTACCCCTGTGTACCAAAATTTTAATTTCGTAATCTCATGTAGGCAGTGACCTTCACCTTGTTTTGAAGAAAAAGTGTGTAAATATTCATCAAATTAGGATAAAAGACATACCCTCATACGGATACACTTCTTTTTATATAAGATATAGCTATATTTTTCAATTTTACCCCCCTCCTAAGTGAAAATATGATAAAACTGTACATAACAACAATTACTGTCCTCTTAAAGAGCTTTTCAACGATATGCATCATGAAGGGTGTTCATTACTTTGACATTTGTACCCCGTACCCCTGTGTACCAAAATTAAAATTTTGAATATTCATGTAGACAGTGATTTTCCCCTTGCTTTGAAGGTCAAGTGTGCAAATTTTCATCGAGATCGGACTAAAACTGTAGATTTGTATAAAGAACATGCACACATGTTGACTTTTATATATGTATGGCCGCCATCTTAAATCAAAATGCCCGATTGGTTAACCATTTATCTAAAGTTACTAATTTGATATATGGAAGCTAACTTCTAAATTTCAAGGTTCTAGTGCAATTGGTTCCGGAGATATCGTCTTGTCGAATTTTGTATATAAATGGCCGCCATCTTGAATCAAGATGGCGGATTTTTAAAATATTTCTTAGCGAGCACCTAGGAGGTAAGAGGAACACACCTACAAAATTTCATGGTCGTAGGTCCAGTGGTTTCAGAGATATCGTGATGTGTCAGTTAGTCAGTGAGTCAGTGAGTGGTATTTGGATTTTATATCTTTTACATAATCGAGTAGAGTCCCGACGGCGACGGCGACGACTCACCTCTAAATGATTTATAACGTTAAAAATTGGTGAGCCATAAGCTGGAATTGAACCAGTGACCTCCTGTGCGTCAGGCGGAAACGCTACCGATGTGCTATGCCTGTGTAATGATTCGGAGGGCATAAAACTTTCTATTTAAACTATGTAATATATCGATTTAAATATTTTAATTATAACTATCTCTTTTTTGACTATATTTCATTCTGCCCGTTTTCACGGGCATAACGGCTAGTATATAGATATTAAAACTTAGTTGTTATGGCATTTTTTTACAGAACCCTGTGCTTGACATCAAGAATATCTCTTAGATTAGACTTGTTGGTTAAACTCGGTGTAACAAATGTTAGTTTTTTTATTAGGTTAACTATAGTGGAACGTGGTCATTATTTGTGTGGTGCGTCAACTAATTGCGTCAGCTAGTTGAATTAACAAGGACGGTATTAATTTAGCAAGAGGAGATGTATCGTCGTTGAGCTATTATTATTAACTTTTCCCTAAATAAGTTTTTTTTCCTGAAAGAAATGATTATAAGTTTTAATTAGTTTAGGAGCCGGGAGCCGTGTAAAGTCTCGAGATTAATCGGCGTGGTGGGGCGCGCCACTGCTCTCGGGAGCGGAATAAAGCCGCTCCTAATCTCTCCTTTATTACCTCTTAATCGCACTGCAATGCGTTATCAGGCGTCTCAAGAGCGGGCCCGCGCTTCACAAAGCAACTTGTTACTTTTACTCAGACAAAAGACTAACAACGGCAATTTGAACAAAAAAAAATTACAAAAGTAACCGATTAAAAACTTGGAGAATAATAGCAAACAGACAGACTTGGACAACAATACCTACTTGCTAACTTTTTTAATTGCTCCACAAGAATAAAAATTATTTCACTATTGTAATATATAGTTGTGCATAACGATTCTGATAAACAAGTTCAACTAGTTATAAATTCCATTTCTTATATGTTTCCCTAAATCAACAATACAGGCTAAAAACTAATACCTAATTGCACAAGGAACCGGGTGGCATTTATATACTTATATTAGATGTGTAAGTTTCAACTTTAAACTAACTGTGCTGGAACACAACTGCACATAAACATAACTTTAGTTGAACTTAACTACACATAAATTTAATTGTACTTGGTGAAAATATTAGATTAATGTTGGAAATCTAGACATGGGACGGGTTAGGTAAATGAATGATTGCAACGAGTACCTTTATATCACAAATTTTTCTTTACCTCAAATTTTAGTTTAGTAAGAAATAGAAGTTGTGATAGCACTTTGAAATATGCCGGCTAGGCGTCTTTATCGGACTACACTACGTTGACACTTTGATAATATACCAAATTTTGGATCATGCAAACTTAATTTCAATATGATTTCAAGAACTTTACTTTCTCATATATAAATAATGTGTATATACTTATAAAGATAATTATCATATAGGAAAAGGGTGGTTCTTTGATGACGGCTCAAACTATTTTTATTCAAAAAATTCTAAATCGTAGCCCAATAATACAAATCTAACGACATAAGTTCCCGGGGTCCGTTTCCCCGGTGAAAATCCAGTTCCCAAGATATTGATGAAAATATATTTGATTTTGTTAGGAATCATAAACTAAAGATAAAAAATAACTTTTTAATATGTTAAAAAATAAATCAATAAAATGGGATATTATGGGATTTAAATACAATATTAATATCTATATAAGATTTTATTTTTTTAATTTTTATTTTATTTTTTTTTGTAATCCATTATCACCCACTTTTCCTGATAACACACTGGGGCCACTCCGGGTCCAAGTCGTCAATAAAATGTAAAATTACAAGGTAAAAAAACTTTGTACATACCTACTAAGTTTTTAAATTTTCTGTTGAATCATATGTAGTGTTGATAATATTATTATTATATAATAATGTTAGTAAAAAAAATAGTTCCGAATTTATTTTCATATAAATGATGATGTGGTTTTCATATAAATGAAAACCAACTAGACACCTGATCATACCTATAAAGGTAAAAAGTTGATGATTTACTTTGTTAATTTATTAAATACTTGACAAACTTATATTATTTTTCTAGTGTTACTGTGTATGTATTACTGTATTATCTTATGATTAATAATTTGTTATATTAATATATGCGGAAACCTTTAAATCGACACCTCATGTATTACAATCAGACACATTTTACTTTTTATAAATGGCAGGGGGGGGGGAATTTTGAAATTTTAATATCGAACTTTTTTATGCGAAAAATAAATTTGGATTAGTATCTTAAAGAAATTATAAAGAATAATTTCTTCTTGAATAGTTGAAATTTGGACCGGTTTACTCTTGTACGATTTTAGGAAATCATACTTTCTGGGTACAGGGGACATGTTGAACAAAAAGTAATACTTATAAATCTTCATTTAAGAACAAGCAGGAGATTTTATGAAGAGTGATTTTTCTTCGAAAAGGGGGGGGGGGGCGCAAAAATAGTGCCCAGAAGCGGATAATTGTTAAATCCGGCCCTGTCTAAAATAAATTATAAAGAA
The DNA here is from genome assembly GCA_001010745.2 of Gerris buenoi. Taxonomy (NCBI): domain Eukaryota; kingdom Metazoa; phylum Arthropoda; class Insecta; order Hemiptera; family Gerridae; genus Gerris; species Gerris buenoi. The sequence goes on from KZ651194.1 coordinate 291,652, forward strand.
TACTTTTTTCTTTAATAGTCAAAATTTGGACAGGTTTCGATTTTAGGAAATTGTACTTTATGGGCACAGGGTACATTTTGAACAAAAAGTAATACTATAAATCTTCATTTAAGAACAAGCAGGAGATTTTATGTAGAGTGACTTTTGAAAATTGCAATTTTTGCACCAGCTTCTCCCTCCCCTATAATACAAACAAGCTGTAAAATACAACACTTTTCTCAGTGTAAAAATACAGGTATTTAAAAGCTGTTTATATTATAATTTGAAAACTGACTTTGCAACTTATAATTGTAATAACTTATAATAACTTTGGCAACCAGAACGAAGGTTTCAAACTTTGTATTCTAGTGGTGGGTAAAATGGTGCCATCTGCCTTTCCTCTTTAGCTACTCTATTTAGTCTCTATACTCGGTGGTATATCTACTAAAAATAGAATTAGGTTTTACATAACAAAAAGACCTGATAATCATTCCTGGACATTTTAAAAATTTTACCAGCCATAACAGGTACTAAAATATAAAATCATAAATTTGAAACCAGTCAAAATGAAGATAGTAAATATGGGTCATGTCAAATCAAATAAAAAAACTTGAGGATTTTTTCCGAACTAACTTTCCATATTGCGGATTTTTTCCGAACTAAGTTTCTATACTGCGTCGTAGGTCCAGTGGTTTCAGAGA
>KZ651194.1:292547-303366 GCA_001010745.2 Gerris buenoi
AATACAGGTATTTAAAAGCTGTTTATATTATAATTTGAAAACTGACTTTGCAACTTATAATTGTAATAACTTATAATAACTTTGGCAACCAGAACGAAGGTTTCAAACTTTGTATTCTAGTGGTGGGTAAAATGGTGCCATCTGCCTTTCCTCTTTAGCTACTCTATTTAGTCTCTATACTCGGTGGTATATCTACTAAAAATAGAATTAGGTTTTACATAACAAAAAGACCTGATAATCATTCCTGGACATTTTAAAAATTTTACCAGCCATAACAGGTACTAAAATATAAAATCATAAATTTGAAACCAGTCAAAATGAAGATAGTAAATATGGGTCATGTCAAATCAAATAAAAAAACTTGAGGATTTTTTCCGAACTAACTTTCCATATTGCGGATTTTTTCCGAACTAAGTTTCTATACTGCAAAATTTTGAGACAACAAATTAAATTCTGCTAAAAGATGGCTACAAGTATTAAAATAATGCATTGTCGTCGTTTTCTGAGCTACTATGAAAGTTTCAAATGGCTAGCAGTCTAGCTACACGAGAAGTTAGTTAAAAATCAATTGCAAGATTTGTACTGGACACACACACAAAAAAAAGAAACAAACAAACAAGGAATAAATCTAATAAAAACGTAGTAATAAAAATGCAAGCCAAGTAAAATGATAGGTGTACTGCAAAGAGTGAAACTTTCATACCGCTCTTAGAAATAATTAATTAAGCGAAATAATTTGCGTTACCCAGAAAGGATATTTCTAACTCTAAGTGTTAGCTTTGATTCAAGTTCAATCGTAATAATGCGGGGTCGAGATTAAGCAGAACTCACTAGGTACTTGACTTACACAAACAGAAGTGCGGAGCTCAAGTATGTAGGATTACAAGGGGACAAGGGTCGAGGCTTAGCCCAGGCCAGGCCTTATTCAATTAACCTGACTCTGCCGGATTGTATTCCAGTTACCCACACGAAGCAACGTTAGTCCATTTGTACTTACTAATATGTAAATCCGATGTGTAGTAGTTTGCCATCCTGGAGTAGTCAGCTCCTCGTGCTTCCCCACCAACTTCCCACTTCTCTAGCTTCCGTAGAGACAGCTAAACCTCAACACTGGTAGATGATAAAGGGTGGGGCAGTTAAACCCCCTTTCTTTTAGGCATTTAAAAAAACAAACGAAAACATTTTCCCTTTAATTTATATAAAAAGAGTTAAGAGCACAGGTGTAGAAAAGTAAACAAGCAATAGTTATTTACGCAACAAGGGAGGTACTGCAAAGAGTGAAACTTTCATACCGCTCTTAGAAATAATTAATTAAGCGAAATAATTTGCGTTACCCAGAAAGGATATTTCTAACTCTAAGTGTTAGCTTTGATTCAAGTTCAATCGTAATAATGCGGGGTCGAGATTAAGCAGAACTCACTAGGTACTTGACTTACACAAACAGAAGTGCGGAGCTCAAGTATGTAGGATTACAAGGGGACAAGGGTCGAGGCTTAGCCCAGGCCAGGCCTTATTCAATTAACCTGACTCTGCCGGATTGTATTCCAGTTACCCACACGAAGCAACGTTAGTCCATTTGTACTTACTAATATGTAAATCCGATGTGTAGTAGTTTGCCATCCTAGAGTAGTCAGCTCCTCGTGCTTCCCCACCAACTTCCCACTTCTCTAGCTTCCGTAGAGACAGCTAAACCTCAACACTGGTAGATGATAAAGGGTGGGGCAGTTAAACCCCTTCTTTTAGGCATTTAAAAAAACAAACGAAAACATTTTCCCTTTAATTTATATAAAAAGAGTTAAGAGCACAGGTGTAGAAAAGTAAACAAGCAATAGTTATTTACGCAACAAGGGAGAGAAGTATGTTTTCCGTCTCGAGGTTAAGTTTTCTCCTGAGGCAACGCCGAAGGAGAAAACTTCATTAGCTCCCGAGGCCGTAAGGCCGAGGGAGATAACTGTAGTATTAGCTCTCGAGGCTTGCCGAGAGAGATAATCCCGAGAGTAGAAATACTTCGATCCATGTTGCGTATTAAATTTTATCTACGACTAGTGCACCATGGGTAATAGCTATTAAGTTTGTAAATATAAAAGTTTTACCTACAAATTCACGCAATTTAAACACCTTAAACTGATATTTAGTTACTTGATTTATTAAAATAACAATTCTTATACTAAATATATACGTTTTTAATTTAATTACGTTTAGTTTGTTTTTAATTTAAAGACTTTGTATGATAACCTAAAGTAACCTTCCCGAAAAAAAGTAAACAAAACAGCTAAAAAAACAACATAATACTTAAAATTTACCTAAAAAATACCTTTTAAGTTGGTATGACTGTTTTTTTACTCCCAAGGGAGGGAAGTAACACTTCCCTCCCTGTTATTAGCAATGTAAAGTCTACTTACAGTGCAAGTCGTAGATAAAAATAGTTTAAATGTTTGTTTATTAATTAAGATGGCGGCGAAAATCATTTTGTAAACATAATGACTGAAGTTCAAACAGCCACAAATTTCTTCTTGAATTCGTCCTTTTAACTCCTGCGTTGTTGTTAAGCGGGTCTTGAAAACCTTTGAGTTGAAACATTTCCATAACAATAATCAGGGAGAGCTCAGGTCTTAGAATCATGGAAATCTACACTAATAAAGGCTGTTAGTCAAGTTGTTTAAGATTGGCTAAGATCCATCTAATATGCAAGGCTTTCCCTAAATTTCTACTAGTGCTCTTAAAATGTTTTGCAATAAATTAGAAAAAAAAAATGTTTTCCAACGTTTTTTGTAAAACCTAAAAAAGGGAGTATGACTGCTTCAACCTATAATCTTTCAAATTCATTTCACGTCCATGCTCAATACTTGATGTTTGGGTTTAAATTCTTATTTAGATTATTCTAATTTGATTTGATAGATCAGAGTGGGGAGGCATAATGTACTTTGACCTCTCAGTTTTTGAGTGGTGTTACCTTTTGCTTCAGAGCTTACCAAAGGTAACTGAAGATATGTGACCGTTCTGAAGCAATACATTTTTATTTTCACTGATTTCAAAAATGCCTCTTTCTCTCATTCTGATTCAAAAAGACATCAGGGAACATTTTTGGTACCGTGTCTGTGTGTCATTTAACAATTTGTACGAACCAATATGACTTTAAAATTACCCGTTCGATTTTAATGAAAGTTGAATGGTAGGTCATAATTAGCCAACTGTTAGTCGCATAATTATCTCATGAAGTCGTCATAATTAATAAATATGTTCTCTTAGTACTCTTTTTACTCGCGTAAATCGACTTCTCTGAAAGTTCAGCACAGTTATGTCATCGCAGTTTATCGTACACTTGACTCTATATGAATAATAATATCAGAAATTAAGCAGCATACCGTTAATTAAATTGAATTGATATCAGCTTCAACAGGTCGAGGAAGTTACTCCGTTGGCACTCACCAGCATCAATAGGAAATGCAACTGATAAATGTTAGAGTGTTCGGCACCTAGAGTTTTAATCTTTCGACCGAGGGATAAATAACCACGTTGAATAGGGGATTCTGAGTTATTGACGCTGTCATTTTGGGTTACCGACTCTGTCATACTGTGTTGCTGACTCTGTCATTCTGTGTTGCTGATTCTGTCATTTTGTGTTGCTGACGCTGCCATTCTGTGTTGCTGATGCTTACTGACAGCTCAAATTCACCGGATATCGATATTATAAACGACCTTCAGTTTGGACTCGTGCCGATTTCAATTTTTCCCTCTATTATTGTTTCTTTAGCAAGAACCCTTTATCTTTTGGTCTTCACTAATGAAGCGGAGGTTAAGAAGAGACCAGGTACTTGGAGATGCGAGTAATCTTCTAGGGGCAGGTTTTCTTTATACAATTTATTTCCGAGGGAAGATAGTTGAAAGTAATTTAACTGTGCGAATCGTCCTCATTACCTGGAAGGCCTCCCAACTAGAAGCTTTCCCAGACTGGCTAAGATTTCTCTTTTCTTTTTAAATTCTAACTTAGGGTGCAATAAAAGGGGTCGGGTTTAGTTAATTATAAGGGACGGGTTGCGAGGGAGGCGCCGGAGATAGGGAGTGCGCCCTTCAGTCAGTCACGAGTTCCTTTCTCGCCCTATCTAATCTAGAAGGAGAGAAACGGCGTCTGGAGCCGCGGGAGAAATATGGCCCTACCGTAGGGACCCGGACCGCCCCTCTCACCATCAAGGAAAACGAGAGGGCCCCTTTATAAAGCTTTTCTTAGAGAGAACAACACACGGAGAAAGAGGGCCCTTAGAAAAATGTAACCTCTTTACTCTGGCCCCTACCCCACGGGAAATAACTGCACTCATCTGGACCGACTTACCTGGGCCCTATCAGCTTGGATTAACCATCTCCTTCAACTGTACGTTCGTTTCACTGCTTTACCACCTTTTTAAAACTAACGCCTTTCCACTCTTCTCCTTTTTTTCAAAACGAAAAGAAGATATATGTTCAACCATAATCAGAAACGACTTTATGATAACATTTTTCTGGATCGACTCATCCAACATTACCTCGCATTCCCATTAATAACTGAGTCCTTGCAGAATCTTTAAGTATCTAAACTAGCATTTTATTTTAGTTACATATTATTACAGTTTTATTATATTAGTCTAATCTAACCATATTTTTTTTTTAGATTTATGCTGAATAAATATCGAAGAATATTTAAACATATAATTGTCTGATGAAAAAGTATGTTACTCCCACGTGTTGTAAGAGTTTGTACTCTTGATACCGTGTCACGCATCAATGCAAAAGCAATAAACACTAGGCTGCTACTCCTTCAACATCTTGTACTCTGCGGAGAGAGGGTACATTCAAGACCGCCCCGTTTAGTCAAAAATACGAACATTAGGATATTACACCCCAGGATTAGAAACGCCACACACATTTCAAGAGTATAGAACAAGTTGTGCCGTCTAACACTTACATTTTTACTAGTAGCCAAAAGTAACATTTACAAGAGTGCCCTAAACAAAAATTTACTAATATACCCTAAACCAAGGGATAATGTTTGACAACTTTTATCTGACCAGAATTTTGTAATTTTGTTTATATAATCGCGTGTTATAGAAATGATAATTCAAATTTTAGAGAAAAAAACTTTTCAAATTTCACTGTTGTGATATATTAGGTTTGTTCCAACCACACTTCAAACTAGTTTGAAACTGTCCGAGGCATGCGCATTAGCAACAGGAGTTCAATTTTGGTCCGATGCGCATGCGTCGGACAGTTTCAAACTAGTTTGAAGTGTCGTTGGAACAAACCTATTATATACCCTGGGCAGACAAGGATTGAATATAGACCGCCGTCGTAAGATTAATTAGTTCATTTGAAAAATATATAATATAATTATATACAAATTAGTTTACAAGTTAAAGTATAATATCTAGTTGTATGAGTTCAAGCTTCGATTACCCTGGATCTCCAGTAGCGCATAGCAATGTCATATAAATATTTTATCATCTTATTTATAAAAATGTGATAATTTGGTCCCCTCGTTCCTAAACACTTTTAGCAGTGATAATATTCAAAATACACGTTGTATTTATAAAAACTCCAAGAGTATATTCCGAATCAAATTAATTACGATGGGAAACCCGTTTAGACGTGGACATCGGATCGGGAGCCGTATAAAGCCGTCCAGATGAGGGGGGAGGTCTAATTTTGAGCCCCTGACATTTTAGTCTATATTAAACGACTCCATTCTCCGATAGCAAGCAAATTAAATTTACTCCTCCGTTACCCCCCCCCCCCCCCCCCCCCCCCCCCCCCCCCCCCCCCCNCCCCCCCTCCTCTCACTTGCTATAATATGGTCCAGTTTGCCCCAACATTGAGAATTAATTGGTCCCTTTTAAAACTCTATTGTGCGGCTTTTTTTTTGCCAGCAGGAAGTATAATTTTATTGAGCCCTCAAATAGAATTATTTGAGCCGAGTCCGGGGATAATGTTTTTTGTTTATATTTTTGAATGGTCATTTAACCCTTAGCCTTCCTTAGCTAACTTAAATCTTCCAAACTCTCGGGAATAAAAAAAAGTATCTCAGTTTAAGAATAATTCTTACAAGTTTGCACCTTTGATAAGTTTGGATTACTTGTTTGGATCATATAGGTGAGTGAAAATAATTTACAATAAGTTAATTAAAAAAAGGTTATATTTCGCCCCTTACGGGCATCATCAGACCTTTAAGCCTTTCTTGAGTTTAATTTTCTGACTACACACTAGTCACATCTTTATTTCGATTCAGTTTAAGCCAACGATAACATGTCTATGTCTGCGCCTCTTTAAAATCAAGTCAAAAAATTAGATATCAATAAAAGAATTATATAATTGAATTGGCGTTTCAGCTCTCGATGTTGAAGAGAACGTAAAAGCAAGACCATGTAATCTGTAAAGAAACAAGACGAACTTGTTTGTTTTGATATTCAACCTTAAACCCTAATGAAAAAGTATTTTACAGCGGAAATAACGAGATATCCTTGGTATTTTCTTTTTAAACAGGTTCCTCCCTACCTCGGTAATTAACAACAACAACAAACAAAATAATAAAAAGAAAAACCGTCAAGAATTCCCACTACAATGAATGCATATTGTATATATGTATGTGGAGGCAATAATATCAACTGAAGCAAAGATGGGGGGAAAAATATCAACAATTTCCATATAAAGGAGGCAAAAAAGAACATTTTAAAAGAATAAATTAAAACGGAATGAGATTCAAAAAGAAGGGTTCAATAAAAAAAAAAAAAAAAAAAAAAATTAGAAGAATATCATACTGGGTCCGAAAAAAAAACCAAGCTAAGCGTCAAAAGAAACTTCACTCGGAACTACGAAAATGTGAAAATACAAATAAACCCTGACACAGTGAATACAGATTAACGAGATGCACTAAAAGGGGCTCGGGTGAGCTATGCAAATCTAACCACTCTCCTCCCCTCTTCGAGTAACAATGCCACGCCCAGCAGTAACGCAAAAACTACTTGAACGGATTTAGTTAAATAATTAAAAACTCAAGTATTAGAGAAATCAGAAGCACCTGAAAAGGAATAATGAAATACCAAAAACGCTGTTTTACTTCTCGAACAGACGAAGAGCTCTTCACTTAGAGAGTCCAACGAGCTTTCATCTTTCTCTTATTATTTATGAACATATTCAATATTCAATATACAATATCATATTAAATTTTTTGGACATAAAATTACAATCATATTCTCGTTATCCCATCTTTCTTCCTTTTTTCTATTATTATAAAGAAGAACAAAGAACTAAGTCGTTTTTAGGGGCGCAATGACAAAGTCAAACCCAAGAATAATGGAATAACTTTAATAATGGAATTAATTCTTTGTATATATGACTTGTGTTGTACGATTGTTTGTGTACCTGCAGCGTACCTATGTATGTGCAGCGTGTGCTTCTATGGAAGTTTATACATCACCTTTAATTGCTTAATAAAACTGTACAAAGTGTAAATTATAATTATAAAATTTTTTTACTATTGGCATTTTTAAGAATGCCAATAATACTGCTTAAGCCGCTCTATCAGCAGTTTAAAGAATATTATTGGCATTCTTGACCGGATTTATGTTACTTTAATTAAAGCTAACCATGTATATGATGATCCTGGGTAAATACATAGCGTGGAACCACTTGCCGGAGTCAGTCTTTTCCATTTCAGGGTGGCTTCTTAATCATATGGTACATTTCACGTACCTTCCTTGTTGTTCTAAGTTAGGTAAAAAAGAAGTTACAAGCCAACAAGAATCATACAAAGAAAAAAGCAAGAAAACTACTCTTTTTTTTAACTCGTTCCAGTTTCACTACAATATAGAGCAAAACTAAGATTTAATTTAGATAAAAGTTAAAATATCACATATAAATAGATTGTATACGTCTCAACTCTCCCTATCCCTTTGAGCAAATTTAAATTCAAATTCAATAATAAAATACAGGGGTAGAAAGCAAGCTATATATGCTCGACCTCAATACGCAACTTTAAATATTTCTTTAAAACTCCACCCTCATTTCTAAAACTAAATTAATGTTATTAAACAAGTAATTTGCTTTTTATGGCCCCTATACACGGTCAAAATGTGCGTATACATTTTGACCGTGTAAGGGGCTTTTTGATGTGTGTGCAAACATGATTTGACGTTCATGGCCTACATTAGCCCGACGTCAGGTTTGCGCAAAATGTTTGATCGTATTAAGCTTTAGAAATAATTAATCAATTAAGAAAATCACTTAATTAAAAAAAAAATCCACTAAATAAACGGTGAGTATAGTGCGATATAGAGTAGACGTTTGCCAAACAAAAGTTACAGGAGTATAAAACATTCTTTCGAGATATTTGTCAGAGCAGGTGATCAATACAATACATTCTTTAGTGATATTTGGAGGTTTTGGATCAATATTCAATTCAAAAAATACTTGATTAATAAATATAGCATTGCATGTACAATAATTATTATAAAAATACCATTTTTGAAAACTGGTCTTATTTTTATTTTTTAATTTTTTGGTTTTTGTATTCTTTACCTCAATTGTTTCCATGTGCAAAATTTGAGGAATATTGAAAAAAATTGGGGTAATAGGTGTGCGATGAAACTTGAAAAGCAAAGAAATTTGACGCCTTTTTTTTATTCTGTATTCTTTATCTTAGTTGTTTCCATGTTCAAAATTTTGGGAAGATTGATATACGGGAAGTGGTTCAAAATCGGGGTAACGTGCGATGAACTCAAAAAGCAAAGTAATATAAGACTAGTAAAAAGTAAATTATACAGCATGGCTGCCATGGAGACAATGCTTTTCTTACATAGCCAATGACAAGAAGGCTTTTTTTCAAGCAACAGATGGATAGTAGTAGAGCCAAATAGTACAAGAACCTAAGTACTGTTTTCTTACATCTGAATAGGCGGAACAACAAGTGAGAAAATGGAACATGTCCTTTTGAGCATCTTTAGAACACTCGGAACAAACTCCTTGTTAGCATATTGTGGCATCCAAGGCTCGCACTTAACTACGAACATTTCTCTTCTGAATTTTAGAAGAAGACGAGGGTCTGAAAATCCTAACTCACACTTTGAAATAGACCTGAAATATTTACCGATTACAAACGTGTATTACTCCTACACAACATAAAGCAGTTTGATTTTTTAGCCTCAATGAGTGATTCGTACTGCGTCATTTCTTTAATCTTAGTTAGAAGGGTGTTCATCTTAAGTTTTCAAGTACTTTTTTTATCAGAACAGAATTTCGAGATCATATATCGAAGAATATCGAGATCATATTGTTGACTAACAGATTTCCTCTTTATTGATACATAACACATTCTTTAGTGATATTAGGCAGCAGAGGATTGAAAAATCCATAACAGTAAAAATTGATTTTATAGTAAAGAACGAAACAAGCCGATGTTTAGCACACACACCTACATGTGTTCCACATACTTAGATGTCATTGTTAATTAATCTAAAGTGGCTACGTAAAAGTGCCGAAACAAATTATTTGGTACATTAGCTACTGCGGCTTCTTTTAGAATTAACAAACTTATACATCACAACAATTTTGTTCTATTTTAGTGTAAATTATCGGAATTTGGCCGCCTAACATTTGTAATAATAATTTGTAGAAATAAATCTTACGTTACACTCGTCAATTGATACGGCTTCGTTCAGTAAACTTTTATAAATATAAAAACTTGGGTTACTGTAATAGAATAAATTAACAAAGCAGTTTTCAACCTTTATAACGCTATCATTAAAGCCGAAATCAGAAAAAAATTGTAAAATTAGTCTCACTTTGATCTCTGATATAAAGTAAATTTCCCATTCACTAATTCATTTGATTAAAGTAACTTTTTTTCGTATTTCGGCACTGATGATAGCGATAACCTCAAGAAGGCATTAAGCTGCATTTTTCAATAAAAAAAAATTAATTTAGGGGGAGATACAGTTTATATTTTTTTTTTTAAGTTGGCTTTACAGACACTAACTAAGTATCTGGTGCAACAACCCAGCTAGGGTCTGGTACTGCCAAAGGGCTACAATTGAAGAATGGGAAGGGGTTAATTTGTCGCTCCATCAGCTTTAAGACCTTACTATTGGCACATGTAAACAGTCATATTAGCTTCCTTATCTAATATTAGGCTAATTATTAAGGCGTAATTACCTTTCTCGACCAGTAAATTGTTGGTACAGGGTTGCCACTAGCTTTACACTCGAGGGTGATGGTCCCGCCTTTCCTTGCTGTCAGCTGACCGTTGGCTGGCGACGTCCGAATACTCGGAGGAACTGTCAACACAAAAAAACAGGTACATTAATTAAAATCAAATTTAATAATTGAATTCTAAACTATCTTTACGATAATTTACAAGAATATTTCCGAGACCACAAATAAAATGGTCTATCAATTAGAGTGGAGGATAGCATCTTCGCGCCCTATTTCATATAATTTAATGGTTTTATGCTTTTACAGCCAATTATTGTAAAATTTATTTAATTCCCCCCTCCCCTTCGTACTTTACATTATTCAAAATTATTTTGAATTTTTACATGAATTAGAATATAATATAGTAAGTTTTCAAGATATGCTGGTTTGCACAAATTGAGCGACATACACGGAACCAAAAATATTCCCTGATTACTTAAACGGGTTTTTGTCTTGGAATTTTTTAAATTAGAGGCATAAAATAATTTTGTTCTTCAAACCGATCTCATAGCTTCCGTTACCATCGGTAAGCTCGGAAGCAAAGATAAAAAGTCTAAGATGTTTGTAAAAAAAAAAAATTATTTCACCCCCCCCCCCCCCCCCT
>KZ651194.1:313146-325351 GCA_001010745.2 Gerris buenoi
ATTGTACGTAATAAATGAATAGAACCTTTTTTGTGGGAAATTTTGTGATCTTTAATTTTTATAACCACCTAGATTGGTGTCCGAGCCATTGGAAACGAGCTATTCACAAATAACCGAATTTGTTGACCTTTGCCCTTGAATAACTTTTAACGCGACAACGATCTCGTTGCCGATTTTGGATATGTTGTTCAGAAGGTCAAAATGAAGCGATCAAAGAAAAAAAAAATTGGCTTCTATTTTTTTGGAACAGAAATCCTAAAATGACTGGACTATTATGCCTAGGAATTATTAAAATCGGAGAAAAAAAATTTCGTTCTTTAGAACTAACACAATGCTTTCGTTACCTCTAGAGCTTACCGGAAACAATATATTGCTCTCTAACAAAAACCTTCAGTTTTTTAACAACATAATATGTATAACATTTTCAGAGGGATTTTATTTTGAAATTTGTTTAAGCTGTGGAATAAAGAAGTCTAAAGGTCTATTGGGTAGAATATCGACCAGGATTAAGATAAAGAGAAAAACTCCAGGAACCGGGCCAAAATATGTAGCGAGGGGGGAGGTGATATTTCATTGGTCAGGAGGCCCTGTGTTTCTAGCCCCAAATAATTTTTTTTATATTCTAAGGGATTCAGGGCCTCGGTCTGATATTATACATGTAAGGTATTGGGCCTGGGGCTCGTTATCACCCGAATATTTCATACGGTGGAGGGGTATCCATTGGACCGTAGGGTTCAGTGAAGGGGCGGGGAATTTCCTTCTCTCTATAAAAATGATATTGGTAGAAATGCGCCATATCGTGAACACTTTTGAATATTTTTTTCTGTTTCCATAAAAGAGAAAAATTTAGAGAAATGGAATTCTCCGTAGCATCAAGTACATATCAATAACGTAAGATTGCACACACTACATGAGAAGATTTGATTGATATTGAAAATTATTTAAATATCAATTGAGGTCACCAAATTATGACCAAAACAATAGCAGTTTAATTTACTGTTTCTTATACATTCTGATAAACACATGATTAGGTTGATGGGGCACCCGGCCATTAATATGTAATTTGTAAAGTTTCACAGCTGTAATGTGTAACAAACTAATGTATTGTTGTATTAATGTTTGGCAGAGGGCGGAAATAATTCAGAGTACCAGCTCATTAAAATGAAAATGAAGAATTTCTAAGACGTCTAATGTTATAAATTTGATACTACGGGTATGTAGAAGTAGAATCTCTACTTTATCCGGTGTGTTTTAAAAGACTTTATTAATTTATCCGTGTAATTATTGAGTCATTTAGATATCTTTCTATATTATTAAACAAAATTAAAATTTTACGTTGAGCTCTCACTGCCTTTTTGGGCATATTCTTCCAATTTTCTTAACAAATTATATGCTCTTGAAAACAGGAAGATAAGACCTGAATGATGGGACTAACTGCATATCACTACTATACTAAATCGTATTCAAAAGTTACTTGACTTTTTCTGTTTTCATTTAACAGTATAAAAATGGAGTTAGGTCAAATGTCTGCATTGTTTTATTTTTCTTGTGTAAATCGAATAAAAATTCGCACAGTTATTTATTATGAAGATATATATACAGTGTGTCCCCGGATTGACGCATGAATAGGTGAACAAACAAAAAAAATTTTAGTTAAAATTTGATCTTCTGGGGTTCAGCCCTGCTTGGATAATAACTAATTTATGCCATAATTTAAGTTTCGAAAAATCAAGTATGTCTCGGAAATTTACATAATAGTTATTTTTCCCACTAGTAAAGTGCTTCTTCTCTAGGAGATACGAAAAAATGTTATTAGAAAAAGTTGTTCAGAGAGAAAAACTAAGTAAGAATACAAAATTTTAAAACGCTTCGCCAACTTTAATATATTGCATTAATTACCACTCCATAGTATGCCTATTGTGCTATTAAAAATAGTAAAAAATAATCATTTTAGTGGTGTTTTCTGTGCCATATAATTTGTTTCAAATTTAGAAAGTACCACTGTAAATATTATTATGTTAGTACAAAATGAAATTTAATCCTGCATTATTTGTGTTTTGTTATTGTTATTATTCTTATTTCTTATAATAAATATTTAAAGCTCTTAACAGACGATCTAAAGTAAACTAATTTTTTTTTTGCACTTGCATAATTTATCAATTTTGTAAGAACTTTTCCTCACGAAATTTTTTAATACCTTCAGCAATTGAAAAAATGGTAAATAATGCAATATTTCAAAGTAGGTGGAGCGTTTTAAAAAGTTGTATTCTTACCCAGTTTTTCTCTCTGAACATCTTTTTCTAATAACATTTTGTCGTATCTCCTAGAGAAGAAGCACTTTACTAGAGGGAAAAATAACTATTATGTAAATTTCCACGACATAATTCATTTTTCGAAACATAAATGATGACATAAATTAGTTTCTATCCAAGCAGGGCTGAACCCCAGAAGATGAAATTTTAATTCAAAAATGTTTAGTCTTTTTCACCTATTCATGCGTCGATCTGGGGACACACTGTATATATANTAATTTTGATTTCGGCTTTCTGGAGAAATCCAAATTACTTTTTCATTTTTTAAAATTATTAATTTGATTTTCTTATAAGTTGTTTTCGCTCTGATCTTTAAAAATTAAAGTAAGACAGTGTGTTTTTTTGTTGGCTGTGGAGACACGCCATGCCCAGGCAGAGGCTCTCGGAACGGCGTGGCGGCCGGCGGCTTTGGCCGTGAGGCCGAACCTCCAGTTGATTAAAATGTATAAATTCAAATAATTTTCAAGTTTGTTCTAAAATTATAGTTTGTGGAACACTAGATGTACCTCAGTTCATTTCACTTAATCCTTCTTTTCATAAATGTAATCATCGCATCCGAACCCTTCAAGTGAAGGTAAGCTTCGTTTTTTTCGCTTTGGCTTGGTCGACCATATGGTCGCACCATTTCATTTTTGTTTAAGTTTCGTTCTAATATAGTTTTTTGTAACGGCCTCCTATTTATTTATTTTAGGGTGGTTGGTCCAGGGCCGAATTTGCAGAACCATCAGCATCAACCATCCAACCATCACTTATATAAATTTAAGACAACCTATCATATTTAATATATTAGTTACAGCCAACTTCAATTTGTTAATTTTGATGTAATATAAATTTGACGGGGTTGGTTCTCCTCCCCATAAAATAAAAAGAACCTGGCGCTCAGACAGATTTATGTTTTATTTTTCAAAAATATATTTAAAATACTTTTGTTAATTTTTTTTTTCTTCAGTGTAATCATTAAACCCACCCCCTACTACCTACTGAGTTGGGCATAATTAAATTTTAATGTGCTTGTCACAAATTTAATAACGGAGTGCAGCTATACTACGCGAAGGCAAACAGAAACTATGCCATATATTGAGGCCTTCCCCAGTGTTTTTGCACAAATAGTTTTGGATAACGGGAGAGCTCCCCTCCCTTCCCTGCTTTTCTAGGCTACGGTTTATACCTATAAGTAGAAATAAGAGGAATTCGCCCAATTCACCGGAGCAGGTCCCTTAGTCCATGAGAATATGGCTTGCCGAGGAATTTTGAACAATGCCTCTCCCTTCCCCGCCGTTCCGTCCCCTTTCCCTGCTCCGAGAGTAAAGAAAGCCCTCTATAGAGCGACCCGCAAATATTAATATAATATAGGATATAATAGTGTCATCTTCACCTTGTTTACAAAAACTTAATTCATTTTTATTCGATAAATTTAATCAAGGTTTCAACGAGACAATAGAAAAATAATTACATTTTGTGCTCACAAGATTGGCTTAAGCGTTAAAATGTTTGAGTCTGTTGTTTTCTCCGAAATTTTGTGCCACCAACAAAACATAAAATCGTAAGATGATAACGTTGCAAATAAAAGTTTTCTAAATTAAAATTTATTCGAACAAGTTCACCGAGTAATTACTTATAAATCACGTTATCAACAATATTCAATCTCATGATCTTTTTGGTTGGAGTGATGAAGAGCGCTAAGTGAAAAAAGAAAAGAAGAGCGCGAACTAAAAATTTATACATTTTAGACTGAATTTAATCCGTTTATTTTTTAAATTAATTTAAAGGTTTCCTCTTCGTTTTAGACTTTCATTAATACCTTGGAGACAAGTTGTCACCTGGGAAAACGACTAAAGAGGATTAAATTTGTATTTAAATGGACTCCATTTTAAAATTTTTAAATTGAAATTTGGAGCTTAAGTTAATTTATTAATTTTGCTTCAGGTCAGGGTATGATTTTTTTAACATGTATGCAAACATTTATGGAAGTAAGTCATATTTACTTTTCTACGTGTCTGCAAAGAAAGCAGACAGACATTTAATGGACAACAAACATTTAAAAAACAAAAAAACAAAAAAAAAAAAAAACACTTTTTTGGACTTAATCTAGCACGTGTAAATCTTATCAAAATTTGAATTTTCGTGGCATGTTAATATGTTTTCCCTCTCTCTCTCTCTCTCGCTACATATAGTTTATATATATACTACGTACATGAGAAAGTAAAAACAAAATGCGTGTTTTCTTTTTTTTATTATATAATGTAAAATAAAAATGTAAATAGATTGAAAACATTGAAATTAAAGTTGAAGATGAAATTCAATTATCTTTGTTTCGGCTCTTGAAGTCTCATTTTTATTTCCTTTTGTGATTTTTCCACTCTCGTTATTTTTGATCAAAGATAAAATATTATTCATCTATTCATTGTTTGTTATATCTATCTATTCTGAAAAGAAAGAAAATAATGTGAAGGCAATTTATTTTAAGAAGGAAAGTGGAGGGGTTGGAGAGAGGCTTTGTTACGAAATGCACTTGAGTAAACCAAGAGACTCGGATTAAGGAGCTGTGTAGCGTAATTGCATCGTCGACGCTTTAAGGGGGTAACTTCGGGAGGGGCTCTTCGGACAATTCTTGTAATTGGATCCAAAAAGACTAAGAAAATCTTGTGACGAAGGGATAAACCGACAATATTAACTCTGCTCAAGGCATCGTGGCCGCTCATCTCCCTACCCCCTGGTTCAAGAAGCTACCGCCTAGAGTGAGGTATAATCCATTTTGTCATTATTAAGGATTAAGTAAGAATGAACCACCAAACTCTAAAATTGTTCTAATGAACAAATTTTTCGACAGAGTTGGTACGATAATCAAATCATCGTAATTTTGTGAATAAAACAATCAATGCACACTGCAATGAACAAAACGTTTATGCTGAACGCCTGTTTTATTAGCGTTGGTGAGTTAAAAAGAAAACTTACGCAGGTCACCAATATTTCCCTTGAGCACGATTAAAATGCATACGATGCAGGAACTATTCACGTCATCCCATATACATACAACTCTCATTACCCTAACAATACTTGAACAAATCTAATCTAAAATGCTTACAATTCCGACCTCACGGAAGATAATGTAAGCATTGTTATAATTCTGCTCAAATATTTTTTTTTTTTTTTTGTGCGTCTGAATTCAAAAACGTCTAAATAGAAATGCGTTTTTGACATCATGGAAAGTTTTTGCGGTCTTTTTTGTATGTCTGCTGGTCTTTCTGTCTATCTGTCCGAGCCACTCAACCTGTTATAATTCAGATGTGTTGCCATTATAGAATAATTACATAATTACATTACATCCGAGTAACAGATCAACTCCGAGAGGATTTAATCCTTGTTAAATTCAACTGATGACGGTGCTTAACTTGATAGATAAACGCCTGACAACGTTTCTAGTACTAAGGATGAAACGTCTTGTTCAACATTTGTCCAGTCACGATCACCATCAAAGAGATGTTTGTATTACTTTGTTGTATTACCTTTGGTGAATTATTCTAGTGTATGTATTGACCTTGTGTATCAATTGTTGAATTAATTGTACATTACAGAATAATTAAGATGTGATGCATCCAACAAAGCTAATAGTTTGTATTATTCCATGTGTTTCATGTCTATTTAAATTCCCGGAAAACATGAACTTCGAACTTACTTTGAGATCGATTTTTTCAAAAAACAATTTTTAAATTTCTGAAGAAAAATTAATTTCAGAAATTACTCGCCCGATAATGATGCAAATTGGGTAGTTTGTTAAAAGCAGCCCACTGATAGACCATAATAATATATGGTGCATATTAATATCGAAAAAAAATAAGTGTGATACCCCACTGTGAATCGAAACAAGTCTGAACTACACTTTCACCCCACCCATATGATTATTAGTCCAATAATAAAACATGAGGCAACTATGTGCAACACTAATTGGTAGATATTTTCTCCCTTTTTATTTATTTACAATAAATCGATTTTATACAATCTGTTATTAATATTAACAGCCCATGTGAATTCAATACATACTCAACTTTCTTTATACATATTGAGAATATACAACATAAAGTCTATATCTTTGACAATACTGATCCGATTTTGAAGAAATTTGAATAAATTGATGAAAGTGGCCGACGTAATGGTCCTCCATTCAACATTGCATAAAAATAAGGGTAATCCAACTGGATATCGGAACAAATCTTATTTGACCATTCGTCCAATAAATAGGATACTGGGAAGCTATCAGCCAAAATTATAGCCAGACTATTTTTAATTGGAATGAATAGTTAATTACAGGTTTTAGTTGCGTCTATAAATTGGTCGCTTCAACCAGATCGAGAGATAGAGAAGACAAATCCTGAATTCAATATATTTGGTAATCCTTATAACAGCAATAAATGAAAGAAACCCGGTTTAATTCAATTTATTTGAACATATTAAATAAAGATAGGGATCGGTATTAGACTGCCCTGGGAGGATAGGGCGAGTTCATCTGACTTTCCAATATTTAATTTTATATTTCGGCCAGGAACGGTGAGGGGCGCCAGCTTCCGAGGGCAACAAAAACTAATTGGGCGCAAAAGTATATTTTACTGCTGCCACGTCGAAATCAAATACTACCTCCAGATTCTTTCAACCACCTCACTTGAACAAAAAAATACTAGATTTACTCTACAGTCAAATAACCAGTCACATCAATTCTTCCTTCATTACAAACATCAATATTTTGTTTTTCTTCAACTTAACATGTGTGAAAAATATCTCTTTCTAGGATTAGAACCGTAGCCTTGTGTACCAGCGATGACTCAGACTGATATTATGTAAGAAAAATGTATCTTCCAAGAAAAATGTCTCTTCCTAGGATTTGAACCGTAGCCTGGTGAACCGGCAATGACTTTGGTTTCAGGCGAAAGCTTGCAAGTATACTAAACTCAATGCTAGATCTCCAAAGATCTCCAAAAAGTTTTGAAACAATCTAAAAAACGTTTTAATGCAGATCCTACTTAACAGAAATCTTTTAAAGTAAGTCAAAAGATGCGTCTAAAAAACCGAAATTCAGTAATTACCGTAATTCAGTCCTATTCAATTATTTAACCCATTTTAAAAAGTATTCTAAAGATTAGAGAAATTTTATAGATCGCCTAGTGAAAGGATAGATCGCCGTAATCAATAAAATGATAATCCCTAATGGATAAACTATACTTTAGCATAGATTTAGTTGACAAGTCTGTGTTTCCTAATCAACAAAATCATCGTTTTATTTATTTATTATATTTTTTAGGTTTCTCCCAATATATACATCTCCTACTTATTTGGGTTTTAGATATATAATCCTTTTTCTAATAAACAATATAACTTTTAACTCTTTTATTTCATCATTGCGGCTGAACGTGATTTTTCTTTCTAATGTACACACAAATTTGAATTTTATTTAAAAGACGAAATATTGGTATGTGGGAGAGACAACTTGTTGTAGTTACCCCGATGTTAATGTAAGAGTTTTCCTTTTGCGTCCCGGTTTTCACGTCGTAAAAACTAAAGGGCAGTTAGAAAGTCGAGTTTTTAAGTTTAACCTTTTTTCCATAAAAGGGTTTTGAGTTATCGGGCGGTTCAGTTAGGGGGAGTAGTTTGTAAGTGGGCTCATGGCCCCCTCGGGTCTCGTTCCACGAATTTCCTGGGAGCTCTAAAAATTACGAACGAAACGATAAGCTTAAAAGGCTTCCTTCTTATACAGCGATATAATTAACTCGGCCTTCTTTTAGGCACAACTAAAAATTGAACGACAAAAACTGACAAGCAATTGATTCATATTATCAGAACAAGTTTCGTATCTGCGATGACACATTATTATTTTCTTGTCTGTTGAAAGTTTCTACGGATAGTTATCATCAAAATAAAGCTACTGGTAGAAACCTCAAAGATCTCAGAAATGAAACACCACCATCATTTCCCCATACTAAAGAAAAGTCTTTTAAACTTTGTAATCCCCTTTTTCAGACAATATTAATAATAAGCGTCATTTTTATATTTAATATTTACAGAAGTATTCCAGTTGTAATATTCAAATAAAGGGATGATGACTAACTTCGAAATTTTGAAGTTGAAGTTGCGATCCAAAGATGGGACTTCATAAAACAACTTATCCTGTGACCTTGAATCAAAATAGTAGGTTGGAAAATCTGTTTTTAGGTGATGACTATCTAGTCAAAGGAAACGCATTAGCGAATTTCCTGATTATAACTCGAGCGGAGTAATAAATAAGAGAGAGTGAGTGGAATATAAGCATCCATTTTCATGGCACATTTGGTGAAGAACTTAGAAAAGAAACGATATTAATTTCCCTGAATAAATTTGCCCTAACAAAAAAATAGTTTTACTAACACAAATCGAAAACATAATAACAAACCATTATTCTTTTAAATTTACCCTTTTTTTTAATTATGTAATTATAATAAATTATTCAAACACGAAAAATTACACCACATAAATGTAGGAGAAAAATAGTGAAATTGCGGGCGTGAGACTTATAATAAATTGCGGAATTTAACTCCGTGCATGTTTCTTCCCGTAATTTAATGTTATGCTGTATGCACTTACATTAAATTTTTTACATAACATTAAATACAGTTTACATTGAATTTTTCCGGAAATAAACATTAAATTAGTAGTAGTAATATAATTGTTGTCATTGTTTAAAGAAAGTATGCTTTCGGTTTTGGTTAGTACAAGGTTAGTCGATTAGTACGGCGCATAGCTTCATCACATCCTATCGCGTAATTTATTACTTTATGTTATTACAAGCCATTATTGTATGTTATGTAAGTGTTTAAAACCACTATATTGTCTAATTTATTTCAATATTTCCCCCGTTTTTTTAATGTCAAAATTAATTTGATTTTGCATCCGAGCTTACCGCGAAGATAAAACATTGATTTTGTACGCCGCCACTATACTTTTCTCTAAAAGAACTTAAACTAAAAACATGTTACTTTAAGATGTGGAATGTTATGCGGAGTTAAGGTTGTGTGGGGCAAGGTTTACGTGGAGTTATGTTTTTGCATGTAGTTAGGTTTATGGTTCAGGATACATCATGATTTGTTATTTCCAATGTTTGTTATCTCCTTTTGAAAAAAAAAAAAAAAAAAACTTTTTGCTATTTGTTTTGTTATTGGGGCGTGATGTTTGATTTGTCGCGCTGCCCCCTCGTTATTTTTATTAATTGGGGGGATGAGGAAGGTAATTCTGGGAGTCCTGTCCCCCGAGTAATTGCTTCCCCGATAAATCCCCTGACAAATTATTCCCATCAAAATTGTCCCTCGAGCTGGAAGGCCCCCCTCCCTCTTAAAAAAAGGTTCATATCAGGATTTAAAGGGAGAGTTGATATCTGGAAAGTGAAACTATATATTTTCTGTTTTATCCTACATCCCCGCTACGCTACGCCACGTTCACCGTCACGTCACATCCTCCCGTCATGTCAAGATTCCAAATTTGATCTATCTAAAATCTATGAAATGCCATTTATATTTTTTATCGCTTTGAAATCTGATGAACGAGGACCGTTCTTTTAAATATCTAAAGCCTCGTTCACACGGTAGCACTAATGCCACGACATTCTATGCCGTGAAACTGCTTGACATTCTCCGTCATATCACTGAATGTCATGAGCTGTTCACGCGCCCTCTCCACACAGTTGTGAATAGTTCTTTAAAATAGCAAATCAGAATAAAGCAATATACAAGTTTATTTAATGAAAATTGTTTTCTAAAAAAAAGGTAATTTTACTTAATCAACAGGCAATGGCGTGACATCTTGTGTCAAAATGTCAAAACGTTTCAAGGTTTAGATTAGGTGTCAAAGTATTATGGTGCCTTAACATCTATTTTTCAAACGACGACACCGGGTTACACTAATGTCGCGAGATTAGTGTCACCGTATGAACGAGGTTTTATACATAGTAATATCATATACCGGTAACTTAGTACCTAGGTGACGTTAGTCAGCCAAATTATAAAGACTTCCCCTTGATATTATTTTATAAATATGTATTTACATTTCATCGCCTACTCCGAAGGTATATACACTAGATAAGGTATTGTTTTCACCCAAACATAATGACATAATGGTACCCATTAATGATACAAAACTCAATCCTTACATGTGCTTATGCCGCCAGATTTGTGACGAATTTTAACCATTTTTCTGACACCAGACATTGAAAAAATAAATACGTGTGGTGTCAGGGGACCGGTATATTTATAAAAATTTTTATAAATTTATTTTCATAAATTTATTCATTATATATACTTATAAAATCACACTGCTAAGTACGTATACGTAAAGAGACAAAATTAAAAGTTTACTGTTTGTACCTAGCCGTTGTTTTCTTTATTTTAAACGTCCAAGTTTAATACGTTTTTAGATCCACCCTAACAAATTTAGCGATCTTTATCACTTCATAACAGTGTCGATGTTCGTTTTACTATAAAAAAAAAAGAAAAAAAAGAAAAGAAAAGTTGTTTGTCTCATTAAATAGATAAAGTTACAATTTTTCTTGGATTAAGTACGCAATATTATAATAATATACATAATATATTCAAATAAGCGTCAGTATAGATCAATTTTACTTTTAATAAGACCGTGATTATATTTAAAAAAACAAAGTGACATTTTGACATATAACAAAAATAAACAAAACAAGTCAAGTAACGCAGGCTTCCTTAATAAAATTTTTTCCCGTCCTAAAATTTTTAAGCTTACTTTTTCGCGAGCGTTGCGCGTGAACGCTTATGCGGATAAAGTTGTCAAACGAACTCAGCCTGGGCAATGGTAAAATGATCATGTTTACCAAATTTCAACAAACTCGGAAATCTTTTAATCTTTTTAAGTTATCATCATCAGTAGATTTCGTGACGGTGATTTTGGTCGTTTTTTTCGAATTCACTCCTGGGCTCCAGAACGTACCATAAGGAAAAAAAAAAAAAAAAAAAAAAAAAAAAAAAAAAAAAAAAAAAAAAAAAAAAAAAAAAAAAAAAAATCCCCACCAACTAGACATTTTTAAGAGAAAAAAATATTTCAATAATTTTCGTTTTGATATCTGCCGCCAAATTTTTTAACTTTAAAACTTTAACGCTAAACAATTTCGGAACGAACTCGCAGTATTAAACTCGAAGTGAAGTATTGATAGAAACTCTTTCACAAAAAAAAACATGCAATAAGCCCGCAATTAAAATAAATTGAATAGTTCAAAAGTTATAAATTTATTTTTTCAAATAGGTGTACATTGTTTAGATGTATGAAAGAGCACATTTTGAAATGTTTAAAACAAGGAAACGCGTGGTTCTAACATTATAGTGAGCGTACAATGAAAAATATGAATATATTGAAATATTTAATATGAATTGAATTTTTAGAAAATAGAGAATCATGATGAGTTGATAGGTAAAGAGTATGATAGTAATAGAGGGTCTAATAGTAAGAGATCCCCCTGCATTGCACGCGCAACTTGTAATTAAGTATTTAATGGGTGTTAACGATTAATAAATTAATCCGTGTTATAATTGGTAATTTAATTAGATAAATAGTTGTAGAGTTAATTAGATTTATTCTAATCAATTTATATATCGTTGAGAATTTACTTGATGCTTGCTAATCTCCTTATTATTATATTTCAATTTAAATCAAATTATAATTATTATTAACTACGGGAAACTGTCAGAGAAAAACAAGCTCCATACAGAGGCACGGGTTCAAACCCCGGCGCTGGGGCTTGTTTTTCTCTGACAGTTTCCCGTAGTTAATAATAATTATAATTTGATTTAAATTAAAATTTAATCATTCCGTAGTATGAATACTACCAAAATCGTAAAAAATTAATTCTAATT
>KZ651194.1:335405-347526 GCA_001010745.2 Gerris buenoi
ATATATATATAAAGTTTTATAAGACCTATTTTTTCGTGATCAGGGGCCTTTGAAACGTATTTTGGCCACATTCCCGGGTCCAACTCCCGCCACGAGGGTGGCTCCATTAGCGAATCTTTTCCAATGGAAATTCGCTAAAAGGTCAAAATTTGGCAAATTCGGCCGCCATCTTGGATTTTTACTGATTTCCCAGGCCGGGATTAATGGAGATTTTGAGATAATTTAAAGTTCATGCTTCAGTACATTATAAGCACCCATTTTGAGTGCAAAAAATTTATTTTACGGCAATAAATACAATAAAATAGAAAAAAAGGGTAAAAATCTGTCGCCATCTTGGATTTTTACTGATTTCCCGGGCCGGGATTAATAGGGATTTTGAGTATGTTAAAATACACACTTTTTTTAGTATAATGCAAAAAGAATAATTTGTGTTGCAATTTTGCCGAGGTCAAAATTTATTTTGACTGGACTATTATTGATATCCACAAAACAGCCAAGTCTGCTCTATTTTTAGTCTATAACTTTACTTACTGAGCACTTTCACAGGAAAGACTGATAATTTATTTTTCTTGCTTAACAACTGGCCAGTTTCTGCATAAAACAGACTTGGCCACAGTGTAAGATCACTTCTAGGCTGACTCACTACTTTGATAGGCTGACTTTTTGCGAGGAGGTCTGGAACGTTTTTCTATTTTTCCGCTTTCTTTCCTTTCCATCACTCGCTTAACTCCTAAATGACCACACATAATAACGATATGTTATGCCTCATTCAGAAACGGGCCGAGTGAAAAGATCAAAACGGCCGAGTGTTAAGCAATCAAAATAAAAAAGCAGTTTTGCACATGAATGCAGGAGTGGTGGAGCTTATGGACTAAAGAATGAGCGGTCTTGGCCACACTACAGATATCACTATTTTGGGGCAAACTTTTTTGGGAAGGGGTCAGGAACTTTGCCCTATTCTCCAGACACCTGAAATTAAAAAAATATGCCCAAAATAACAATTTTTCACTAAATTAAAAAAAAAAAATTAGAACTGCTACAACGTGGAAACCTATGTGAACAATAATGGATGGATTTAGCGTTGGCGATGAAAGATAATGCAAAGATGGATACAATCCGTTTCATTAATATGATAAGCTGATGAGGTAAACGTAGCTGCATCATTTTGGCTGTTTCTAGATTCTGCTAAGCGGCTGTATTAAGTGTTCGAAATTTGAGGATTATGTGAAATATTTGATTAAATGAATTTGATTAAATGAAATGTCACTAAAAAGACTAGATGGGCTGTTTTAGCAAGTTATATGATTTCAAGGAAATATTTTTGAGTAGGGGAAGATGGGAGCAAGGTGTAATGTTATGTTTGAAGCAGAGCTAAACTCCCAGTTTCATATTTCTCTTTGTATTATTACTTGTTTTACTGTTTAAGCAGCTTACCGAAAATAACAATTGTCTTGAGAACTCCCTCCCTCTTTACCAAACTTTATTCTTCTTTTTACTTCTCGCTAACGTTTCTTTTCAGTTGGAAGGGGAAGAGTTTTATTTCGTAGGAAAGAAGAGAACCCTTAAAAAAATGATGATTTCTTTTCAAGTCGGGCGGCTTCTTATCTCGGTCGAGAATTAGCATGATTTTCCTCCTCGAGAAAAAAGAAAACGTGGAAAAAGGTTTGGAGGTAGAAAATTGAAACATTAATTTGGCGAGTCGGTAGGGAGGTGGGGGAGAATCTTTTATAGACGAGATTTTCCAGAGGAGAAGGAGCCTTTTCATCCGGGTCAGGATGCTTCTAACTCGAAGGGACGAGATCCTCTTTGCAGAACAAGGTATTGTTTTTTCTTTTAACGCTTGATTAGACCGTTTGTGGGTTAAGAGGGAGTCGGGGAAGGTCTTACGTAGATCGAGGAGCTCTTTCACCGCGGTCGGGGTGCCGCCCCTGGACCTATCGCAGAAGGTTTAAATAGTTGGCAAAGGGCCCAATTAGCCCCGGAGGTCGAGGTCGAACGAAGGCGGGCCCTTTGATCAGTTCGGTCCGGCCCAGAAGGGTGATCTTGCAGACTCTCTCCCCCTGTAAAGGTAATTATAGGCCTGTTAACTAATGGAAAGATACCGAGAGCTATTTTCACAAAACCTCGGAGGGGAAGTTGTGCGATTGTCGGAACGAGTGAAAGGGATGAAATCGTAACCGGCCTCCCTTCCGAAAGTCGGCGGTGAAAGCTTTTCAAATTTGTAGAAATCCAAACCCTCTTGTTTCAATGTATTTCACCCGAGAACCGGAAAGGAAATTGAACCGACTAACTTTGTCCCGGACTAACAATCCTTGTCCTCCGCACCGATTACCATCTTTATAATTATTACTCCTCTAATTTGTAACTTGAGGGCTCGTTTAGACATTTTTATTCTCTCTCTTTCTTGTCTGTTTGTATTGGCTAAGATTCAATAGTACAATCTCTGCAGATAAAAACTGAGTAAATCCCTGGCTATTACTTGAGTATTCCTGACACAGAAATCGTTGCAACTGTCTTATTGACTCTTTGTGTAAAAAATAAGGGTTTGTTTCTACAGCAAATTGGTATCTGTAATGAAAATACAGACGAGGTTAATACATTATCAACGTCTAACTAAAACTAACAAGGACAATAAACCACTCTGACAAATACTTATTATAAAAGTAATATAAAATATTTTTCTTGGAGTAAAAAAACAAGACATAAAAATCCTGTAAAGTACTTGCCAGTAAGCTACTAAAAGGTTTCTTCGATCATAAAAATTTATACTTCTGTAGTGACATGATTAAGTCATGTCACTCAGATTTATTTTTTTGTTTATTGTCAACTTAAAATTCAAATTGGATCGCTCGCTATGGAGTACCCAACGCCATCACTACTGACCAAGGGCGTCAATTCAAGTCCCAGTTATTCCAATCTCTTACGCGAATGACTGGGGTGAAGAGGTACCGAACCACTCCATAACACCCTGCAGCCAACGGCCTAGTGGAGAGACTTCACAGGCAACTGAAGGCAGCCTTGAAATGCCATGAGGACAAAGCCTGGATGGTAGCACTACCATCAGTGCTCCTTGGACTCCGCGCAGCCTATAAAGCTGATCTCAACGCCAGCCCTGCGGAACTTGTATTCGGCACATCCCTCAAACTTCCTGGGGAGTTCTTCTCTCCACAAGACCGGGATGTAAACACGCACGATTTCGTCAAAACACTGACTGAGGCGATGAATAACATCCGACCTACACCCGTCAACCACCACGGGGAACAAAAAGTGTTTGTACACAAGGACTTAGCCACCTGCTCCCACGTTTTCCTTCGTGACGACACAGTAAGAAAACCTCTACAACAACCTTACACAGGTCCACACGCCGTCATCGCAAGGACAAACAAGACGTTCAAAATCAACTTTAAGGGAAAGGAGAAGGTAGTCTCGACGGACCGACTGAAACCTGCATATCTCGACCATGACTGCTCTGAGACTTACAATAACCATCACAACAAAGACAAGACCTACAGGAACACTACTAACAGCAACCCCTGTAAACGGAAAGTCGTCCGCTTTAACTTGCCTTAAGCAGTCGACTTGAAGAGGAGGGGGAATCCTGTAGTGACATGATTAAGTCATGTCACTCAGATTTATTTTTTTGTTTATTGTCAACTTAAAATTCAAATTTAATTCAGTTTTTTGGTTTTTAAACTTCCTTGGATTTTTTTTATAGTGTACTAATTTCTTTGTGAATAAAGTTAGTTTTTCATACAAAGTGTAGTGCATCCTATACTTCCTTATTATTATTATTTATCTATTTATTTATTTTACTAAAATATGTACAAAAAGTTGCACTTTGGAGGAAGAAGGTGTGCAGATTATTTTGGTTCTTTTGGGGCTAAAATGGCCGCCATTTTGGAAACGCGATGTATATTGGTGATCTGTGAAAAAAACAGAAATTGTGGGTCACCGTAGTTACCGCCACTTCAAATTTGACTTTTTTATCTTAACTCCCGGAAATATCATTGGCCCATAGAGATGTATATTTACGTTTCTTATACCTCATTTCTAGAACCGGTCCTTATGGAGTAGCTGGGAAGGGGGGTGGGGGGAGTTCTTTAAAAATAGTTTCGCCATCAGTTCGCAATTGTTCGCTGATAATAATTAACTAATTTCGAGTTGTGAAGTTTGCAAAATTTTTCCTGTTTTTGGAAAAAAAGTTTAAATTGTACACCAAATTGGCGGAAAGACTACCACAAGCAAGGGTTTCCACGATGATCTCAAACCCTAAAAAAAGGTTGCAAAAAACGTAAGATATTTACCTACTTCAAGTATTTTCTCTATTTATTATCTCTGTATCCACCCAAGGTCTAGAGCTCTGTTGGTATTTAAAATTTTTGTGGGGGTTAAGTAATAATTAATACACGTTGATATTAACGAAAAAGTCTTGTTCACACTACTTAACAGATTATACAAGTATAAAAACTCGAAATTGATCACAAGTTGATTTTCCGATGCTTCTAGGCATCGTAGAACGAGCTTGTTAAAACAAACAACTCACTTTCAATGTCGGATATAAAGAGCCCCCCCCCCTCCCCCAAGAGATAACGTGTTAAAAGGAAAGATTGAAGCGGACGTGGCGTAGTAATGGAGGAGTCTAAAGAGGAAACTGAGACTTACTGGAGATAAGGCAAACAGTCGAGCATATTTAATATTACAACGAGAGTGACGTCTAAACAAAACCTAACGTCAAAAGATTAAAATCTCGAGAAGGTGAGGCCGGATAAATAAGAGAGGAAAATCTTGAGAAAAAGGTGTAGGGCTTTTCCTTGCGCTTCGGGGGGAAGCCTTCAATAGACCACGTCTTAAGAGCTTTCTTATTAAAGGACTAGGTCCTTAGTTGGTCGAATCCATGGAACCCAGGTCGCTGATTAGCACTCAGGAAAAAATCAACTTGCTCTCAGACGTTACACAGGCCAGCCAACCGCCAAAAGACGGCCCTAACAAAACCCTCCCACTTGTGAGAGCGGAGGAAAAAGTCGGTATCAATCTGGGCGCAGTATAGAGGAGGGACGAGCAAACTAATCAGGGGTTGTAAAGCCCCTCGAGATCTTGACGGTGAGGTAAAGCCGCTGTTATCTCCTCGCCCCTCCTATTATATTAAAACAACTTTCAGCTCCGGCCAGGGTAAAGCTTCCTTGTAGGATCTTGCAGTACATAAAGGCTTAACTGACAGACTCTTCAGCAGACCCTTTTACCACTTTTTTCTACGAGCGAGAGTTTGCCGGCACGAGCCAATCTGTATCTCCTCTTTTCTTTCTTTCTTTGTAAAAGAAAAAACAACAAAACTACAACTTTAAAGAAAATCTTAGCAGAGAGAAATACAAATGGAATATATTAAACCTCAAGTTACAAGCATCCTCACTCTCAAATCCACTAGAGTTGCCTCCTCACTATTCACTTTCTCAATACTTACCCCATCACATCTCTCCTCAATACTCACCACCTCACTTCTCATCTCCTCACTACTCAACCCCTCTCTACTTGCTTCCTCAATACTCTCTCCTCACTACTCATCCCCCCACTACTATATTCTCACTACATTTCCTTCTCATTCATTTCTTAGCAAAACGAGAGTCAGCAGCTGTGTTTTGTCTTGAGAGAAAGACAGTTTGATCGATAGAACACTTATTATATTAGTTATAAAGCACAATTAATATTCTAGGAATACAGAGAGAGAACGATTAAATACGTCGAATGACATTAGATGACAATTTCAGAGACCAAGGTGGATAGTGAAAATAACTGGTCAGTTAAAATAAATAAACGAGAGTCAGCAGCTGTGTTTTGTTTGGTAATTTATACAAATTAAGTTTTATTTCGAGTTAGATGATATTTTGTATCCTTGACCTTCCTTGACTTAAATGTCACTGTTACATATTAAAAAAAAAAAAAGAAACAATAAAAAACGTTAAACGCAGGCTAAATAAACTAAAATAATAAATAATAATAATACATTTTTCAAATGATTTGTTTCTTGTTTATTGGCTTAGAAAAGCTCAAGAGCTGTCCCTATTGCGCTAGTGGATACTAATACTATTATTAGAATGGGTCAAGGTTCTAGAGCTTGAATAAGCCTTATTTTTAATTAAGTAGTTAATTATCCAAAAACTGGCCATCATTAGTTTTCTTTTAGAATCGATTTAATATGTAATTTGATAGTTAATGTAAGATTTTACTTTGTTCTGTGAGCTTGGTTTGGAAATACAACCGAAATTTCAGGGTCGATCCCATAAGAAGGAAAAATCCTTAAAGAAATGTTTAATTATTATGTATTTTCATAATTATTGCTTAATATACGAAGTTGGGAAAAACTTGATTAGCAATTAATACGAAGTTGCACAAAAAGCAATTTAATAGTAAAACTCAACATTTGCCTCACTAAAATTAATAATTTTATAATATAAACCAATAACACCTTATCCATGTGTGAGTCAAATGAAATTACTGAAAGAGAGAGAAGTGTAATTAACTTAATTAAATGAAATTAAAAATTACTTTTATTTATAACATAGTCAATTACATTCGGTAAGCTATACATAAATGCTTTTTGCAAGCTTTATTAAAATTGCTCGAGATGCGAGAAAAAAAACCGGAGAGTTAATTTAATCTAGGGCACATATAAAACGAAACAGGAGTCGAGGAGTTTAAGATAACGGGGTAGAAAAGTCTTTAAGATAATCTCGAAAAGCATAAAGACAATGTGAGCAGGGAATGTAGTAACCTTATCACTTGCTGATATCAGCCCGGGCTCCTACAAGCTCGGAATAAAAGCAGAGGACACTCTCATTCGCGTTTATTCCTTTACAAGCTCCCTACACTCGCTACAGTATATAGCGGGCAGGACAAATCCACTGTGATCCTGGCATCAGCACTCGACGCTTTAAAACATTCCACTATTTGAATCATTTAACACAAATTCCTTTCCTCGTCAGCCCTTTCAAAATAATTCCAATTATTTTACTGTTATCTATGTGTGTACCAACTACCAACTGGGTAATGCACTTCATTTATAAATGTCATCAGTGGATATCCCAAGAATAAAAAATTATACTAGAAAATCATTTTTCTTAAAAGCTGGACTCACAAATATAGAAAGAGGAAAAGGTGGATTTGGGGTCTAATTTCCAGCCGAAAATGAACTTCAAGGTGTTTAACGGGTTTTAACAGGACTATGTCATTCTTTTAAACCAGTTCATATTCGGCTGGAAGCTGGGCCTCCAAAGTACAGTTTTGGTGCTGTTTAACATTTTGCCATAACTATCGTGTGGTCCCTCGACTTGTTTTAATATATTTTTAAAACTAATTGCCCGATTTTGAGATGGCAGATAACCACAGTAGTTGAGTTTATTGTCAACTCACAACGGATGACAGAGATCTACAGTATACGAGGTCCATTATCCACTAGACTAAGGTTCTTGAAAGGGGTAAACTTCATTCGCAACATTTGATATACATATGTATTTTGACATTTTCATATCTTGGGTATGGTACATAAATTAGAAAAAAAGCGTTACCAAAAAGAGCGTTCTCTTCGGAGAGATTAAAGGGGCGTTCTCTTAGGTGGTATGGACACGTCCAAAGAATGGGAGAAGAAAGATGGCCTAACTGGATATTGCATTGGTCGCCGCCTGGTCGAAGGAAACGGGGACGTCCAAGAGCAACCTGGAGAGGAGGAGTGGCCAGAGCGATGAGAGCCCGCAACTTACAAGATGAAGACGGTTTAGATCATTTTGCGCGGAGGATGGGAATATGGTAACTGCTGCTAAGTGGAGAAGCCCTCAAAAGTAAAAGTAAGTTACCAAAGAGCGGCACAAAAAAGCGTTACGCTCTTCGCTTCTCGCTACCGGTCCAAGAGTAGCTCGCGCGCCCCTGCGGCGCCCCCCCCCCCCCCCCAACTACAACTTCTGTTCTACTGTTCCGATTTGTACCGGACAAACGCCATAACCCTTAGAATTTTATTTCTAATAAACATACATATATACAATTTATTTTTTTACTTTATTATTTTTTATTTTTGTTATACTATAATTTTTTACATTTATTATAAAAATATGGGTGAAGAACATAGAAGATTACTTCTTAATAAACTGGAGAAGAAGAAACATAATTTCTTTTTTCGTGTACAACAAATTTTCGATTTAATTCCTAATATACAAACGCAAAAATTTGCTTTCATTCTTTTTCATGTCTTTACTTTGGCACTAAACTCGAAATGGGTTACCAAAAAACGACACCAAAAAAGCGTGTTACATAAAAATGCCTCAATGCCTTGCAGACTCACATGCAAGCATTTTAATTTATACAATCTACCAGATACTTTACTTTCCTCACAGTTGCATATAAAACAAAGCAAGTAATTATACAATTAAAATTATATTAGATGAAGCAAAAGTATAGTAAGGGAAAAACTATACATTTCAAATGTATTGGTAAAGTTAGAGAATCGAGCCGTCGAGAAAAAAAAACTAAAAAAAACAAACAAACTAAAATCGACTTGAAGTCAAAATGATATGCCCAATAGAGTAGATACTACTTACTAATATTCAATAATACAAACTCTTAATGTACTACTTACAACTTTAATTATTTTTTCTAGCAGCTAGTTCTAGCTAAAGAATATTATTATAAATGTGGTTCGCAATTGTAACACACGTAAATACGTATTATTTAAATACACATATATTTTTTTATTTTTATTTATTGGTATGCACATTTAACAATTTTACATAAATTTATTCTTTTTTACCTTAACATCTCTATGGCTATGGTCAAGGCTATCCTGGCCGTCAGCCAGGAGTAGTGGTACCTTCTATTTTTTACAATTTTTTTAAATACGAGTACAGATAGCTAATAATATAAAATAAAAACTAATTCTTAGTAACCATACGAAATAAATAATTAAATTACTAACAATAATATAACATTAATAAATAACAATTATAGCAAAAATAAAATGTAGTTAATAAAATGTAAATATTTATAAATAATTAAAAAAACTAATTTAAAACACTATATTTAAAGTAACATGCAAATACACATATATATTAAATATATGCATAAATATGTGTATTAGATTTTAGTTTATTTTCTGATTTATTTTATTTTCTGAAATATTACATTTTTGTTTACTTAAAAAATACTACTTTACAAAATAAACAATAAGCTAACTCTAACAAACAAATGACAGTGAATTTTAATAAGAATAGAATAAGGACCTATTGCGTGGGACAAATGATATAATTACTTAGGACATTTCCAATATATTAGCACGCTCAAAATGCTTGTAGAGAAAATAAAATTGGAACAGAAATAGATCACAATAATTTGAATTATCTTCATTATTTTCACAACACCATTGAGGTTTTAGTGAAAATTGTTTTCTAGATAGGTTTAAAGATTTTAATTATTAATTATTGGTTGCTAAACAAAAATTGTGTTATATTCATAATATGTGAGCTTATTATATAATTTTCAAAAATTAAACTTCAAGTTAATATTAACGAGTTGCAATTCTGAACCAAATTGAAAATAATAATTAATTCGATACTGTCAATATGGTAATTTGACTTTTTTTAATAGTTTTCATAAAATTAAACGCTCTGCAGAAGAAAATAATATAATTTTCCGTGGTACATTGGAACAAGCACAAATTTTATATAAAGAATGTCTCAAACATCTTTTTGAACTCCATAACTTGAACTCCATCTTGAATTTCCCACAAATAAACAAATATTGTTTTTGGAGGGATCCTCCAAAA
Organism: Gerris buenoi; assembly: GCA_001010745.2. Taxonomy (NCBI): domain Eukaryota; kingdom Metazoa; phylum Arthropoda; class Insecta; order Hemiptera; family Gerridae; genus Gerris; species Gerris buenoi. The sequence continues at coordinate 345,208 of KZ651194.1, forward strand.
TTTGGAGCTATAATCCATTTCTCAATAAGTGCTTTTTTATTTTAATATGCATTCCAAATTTTCTTCAAAATCGGTGGTTTAGGCTCTAAGCGTCTCTACACCGAAATTTGTAAAACTCACTTTTTGGGGACAAAACGTAAAAATGCACCAAAATCTCAAAATCGATTTTCCATAACATTGCGGTCCAATCATACCTACTACATAGGGAAGTAANCCAAACAATTTTGACAAAATAAAAAAAAATGGGGAAACTAACAAATTAGACAATACTGTCCTGTAAAAATATAAAATCAATAAAGTACGTGATAGGATGCGTGGAAGCTATGTGCCACACCAATTGGCAGTCTATTTTTTTTAGTATTTCCTTAAGATTACCTAGGCCACTTATTTGATTCTTACTGTTACAACTCACGTTTACTCGACAGTAATACCTATTTATATTATCAAGTAAGGGTAATTATATTTATTAAGTAAGGGAAGGGGCGCATTTTTTATCTTGCGGGCGGGCGCTATCAGAGCTAGCTACGCCACTGGGGATAAGTTTAGAATTAATAGGATTAGAAGAAAATTGATGTTAGTTAAACATGGAGAGTTGTGTCACTGAAGAGTTATATTTTTTAGACTCATATTTAAATTAACATTTTTGAGGTTTCGGGGGGCAGCGCCCCCAAATTTGGAGCTAAAATTCATTTCTTGATTTTTATATTTAATTTTTACGAACATGTATGCCAAATTTCATTAAAATCGGTCCAGTAGTTTAAGCTCCAGGCGTTTGCACAGACGACAGACAGACATTTTTTAAAAACCCCTTTTTAGGACTTAGGGGACCTTAAAACGTGTAAATCCATCGAAATTTCACGCCATCAAAATACTTTCTCTTTAAATGAGAAAGTAAAAAGGTGTTGAAATTTAACATAGCTAATTTGATTATTCTTTTAAAATTCCTACTAAAATGCAAATTAAACTAAACTTTTGAATCAAAATTAATTAGTAATTTAAGAACAGTAAGTTATTTTTATTTATTCATAGAAAAATGAAAGCATGGAAACTTTACAATAACATTACCTTATATTAAATTAAATTAAAAGTTATAAGTTTTTTAACATTGATTGTACATCTGCGTAAAAAACTTTATCTTCAAACTTTATCTTAAAAATCAAAAAAGTTTTTTTTTTGAATCGGCCAGGTGCATATTTTTATTGAATGTAAAAACATTCAATAAAAACATGCATCTAGTCTGTCAGTTGTTAGTAAAGTTGACAGATATGGTTTAAATGAGCTATATATGTTCCCTTTAATAGCAATGCCCAGGCTAAGTTCTTCGGACAGCGTTATCCGTCCAAGCGTACGGTCTTTAACAGAGACACCGTTACGAAGTGACGTTACGAAGTGATTCAAATAGCAAACAACTTTTTAATCGAATGAAAACGTTGAAATAATAGAAAACAACATTTTAAAGATTAGCAATTTTAATAAAACTTTATATGTCGTTTAATGACATAAGGAGGAGTTTTTGTGTAGTAATACCTACATTTATAATAATAGTTTAAAATATAATAAATAGATAGAAGAATTAGGAAACAACTACTTCTATTCTTTATTCCAACTATCCTCTTCAACTATTAACATTAAATCATCGAGATTAAATAATTTCTAAATACTCAAAATATATTTGATTAAGATGGCTTCTAATCTAACCATTGCTCTAAAGACAGCATATGAGGACAGCTGTCCACTGAAGTCACGTACGGGAAGAACTTCAGTACCGTGGTGGTCAAAGCACTTAGAGTCATTACGTAAACGCGTGAAACAGACTCTAAATAAAGCAAGAAGAGCTAACTCTGCTACACTATGGGACGCCCATAAAGAGGCCCGTAGACTGTTTAAAAAGGGTTTAAAAAAGGCCAAGCGTGAGTCTTGGCGGAACTACTGCAATGAGATTGAAGAGACGGCACCAACAGCCAAATTTCATAGGATCCTCTCTAAGTCACCGGCAGTAGGAAATGGACCTCTTCTCATAGAGGGGAAGGGGTTTACATCCTCCGAAGAAGAGGCACTGAGACATCTAATGAAGTCTCATCTGGCGGACTGTGAGTTCACAGATGGCAGTAATAGTTGGCATCAGAATCGAGATGTCCCCACGGTGGAGGACAGGTCTATAGCCAATTCTATAATTACTAACAGTAAAGTTAAGTGGGCTGTCAACAGCTTTGCTCCTTTCAAGTCACCAGGGCTCGACGAAATTAGACCCCGTATGCTGCAAGAAGGCTTGAACTTGATTCAGAGGGATCTAGCAAAAATCCTAAGGAACTGTCTAAT
>KZ651194.1:362326-385647 GCA_001010745.2 Gerris buenoi
TGGAGGCAATTAGTCGTATATATATATATATGATGGGTAGATATATATGGAGTATTTGGTTTTAAAGTGTTCTGTTTTGCCTACAAAACTGTTTACAATTTAAATTTTTATAAGATTTTCAAGATGGTTGTAGATTTGAGAGTAAAGTGGATTTTCTTTCAGATAAAAATTACTATCTCTTGAAATTTCTAAATCGAGTCTTAAGGCTTCGTCAATTTCTTTCCGCTTCTTTTGCATTTTATTTTTAAACAGTCGGTTTTAAGGCTGTTTTCGTCTTAAAAGGAAAGTAGTATTTCTTTTTTTCGTTTTCTCACTCGGTAGATTAGGAGGAAGGAAATTGGTCGAGGATTTTCTATTATAGGATTTTTCTTAGACTGTCGAAGAGTTATAGGAGCGAGTTCCGAAAATCGAGGTTTTCGCAGGACTAAAAAGAAAGTGGCGCGAAGGATGCTTAAGCTTGACGCCCTCAAACTCTCGGAAAACAGTTAATATAAATTGGGGGCAATTTCAGCGGGCCGAGGTAAGGATGGGGGAAGAGAAAATGAGATTTCCATATTAAATGAGCGTCACGTAGTGCGGGGGGTATCAAATCCTCAAAAAAACCACAAAATTCTAAAAAAAAAAAAAAAAACACCAGGGAAATACTAATAAACTTTAAAAAGCCATCAGTCAAAGGAAATCTAGCTCTCCATCATTTAGGGGCTTCTCAACTACTCGGGTCTCAGAGCTGTCTTCGTCCAATAATCTGGTCCGTCAACACATTCCATCCAATAAGTAATTGTTAGGAAGCTACTACAATTTCGGATCACTGTAAAGAGGTAAAGTCTAGGAGATAGCGTGCAAAAAAGTGTCAATCTTTTGGTGCCTTTTTAGAATATGTGGTCGGCTCAAAATCAAGTTGTCTTAGTTTGTCACTTAAAAGGTGACCACTTGTATTTAGAGTAATATTTGAATAACAAACCTATATCAAGAAACAAAATAACATTAACTTGATTTTTGGTCTAACTAAATAACGCGGAAGTAGCGCCCCCAAATTTAGAGCAAAAATGAATTTCTCAATATCACCTTGGGGTAAGTTTTTTTGACATGTATGAGAAATATCGTCGAAGTATAATTTGTTTGGACTCCAAGGATCTCAAAACGTAAATCTATCAACCTTTCTCTTTACTTGAGAGAATAAAATGAAATATCAGGCACACTCTAGAGCTCACGAGTGCTTAGCTCACAACAGACATAGGCTGAAAAACAGTTTTACAATTAAAATTTCCAGCATTTTCTCTTATTGTTACATTTACCCTGAGTGCTAAAATTAAAACTGTCAACTAAAGAACAGGCTTTTCTCTTTACAGAAACAACTCAGCTTTTTGTTTACAAAACTAATTTTAAATCACTTTTATAATTCCCACCCCTTCTCTCCTTCCTTCCAAAATAAAAATGAATTATAAACAACATATTTCCACAAACTACTAATATTTTTTTTGTTTCAAATAGAGAATTAAATTGATTAATTTCCAAAAGAAGTTCTTACAAACTTTTATATGATAATAGACTAAACGTTAAACATTAAAAAAAAACATCTTATAGTTTCTAGAGTATAAATAAATATTAAAAAAAAACTTTTTTTTTCAGAAATGGACAATGAAAAACTTGAAAGAGTGAATTAAATAGATTAATTTTCTAACAACCTTTATATCTTTACAGACTTTCATTATATATGCAAACAGACAGAAACCTAAATGCTCAGATAAAAACGAAATTTAAATAGAAAGACGACAAGGAAGAATTAGAACTGTCAATTGAATTCAATAAATATTCCAACGAGATAAAAGCTTCTACAAATATTAAAGTAACTGGGATGATTTTACCAACGTTAACCGCGCGTATCAAAATAAAAATCCTTCTAATCCACACTAAAAAAAAAAAACAAACGCACTTTTTTGAACACTTATACCTCAGCTACTCTGTAATAGATAGAGGTATGTGGTAGAGGGGTCTGAAAACTACTTTCTTCTACTTTAAATTTCATATCGATATCTTATAAACTATCGGGTGAAATCTATGCAATGACGGGTTAAATTTAGGTCTTAAAAAAGTCATTGTACAGGTAGTGACCGGTGGTAAGTTTTGATAGAATAAATGATCATATAGTAGAGGGGAGAGGGGAGGGGGGTTCTTTGTAGGCATTCTTTGTATAACAACATTGAAGATGTGTTAACCACATTGTTGCCTAAAATTGAAGATCAGGTTTCACTCGTCTGGCTAAATAAAGTCTCAGAAATTCTCTTGCAAGTATTGAATTGTTTGTAAGGAGCGTTGGACGGGGTAACATCTTGCATAAACGTGTATTTGGCATTTGATCTTCAATTTCAGGTAACATTGTAGTTAACACATATTTAATGTTTGTTATAACACTAAGGGTCTCCTCCCACTTACCTACAAAGAACCCCTCCACCCTCCACCATATGATCATTTTTTTCTATCAAAACTAATTTCCAACTAGACAACGATTACTACCCGGACCACAACTTTTTTAAGGCCCTTATTTAAACTGTCAATGAATGGCTTTCAGCTAGTTTTTTTAGTTGTAGATATATGAGATTTGAAGTAAAATAATGTAGATTTTAGACCCCGCAAATCCCATATCTCTATCTATTACAGAAACTAAGCTGCAAGTGCAGGTTTTTTTGCCCACCCTTTATATTGTAAACATATATCCTCTACTTAAATGTAAACATACACCCCCCCCCCATATACCCTCCTCTAATTATAACAACAGGGTATATGTAAACAACCCTGTTTACATATACGTATATGTAAACATATACCCTCTAATTGTAACAACAGGGTATATATGTAAACATATACCCTCTACTTATATGTAAATATGCCCTCTACTTATAATAAACACATATCTTCTACCCATATTGTTAACATATATAGACGTATTTTATTCGAGTCTTAAAAACTGGCATGAAAATGATGGATTCGAGTCTATTAATAAATAGGCTATAAATTATACAATTGAATTTACGTTCCATAAAATGTTACACGTGGAATATTCCATAAGTTAATACAATTTTAAATATTCCTGGTTTTAAGTTAATCACATATCACATATCTAGAAAGTGTTTTTTCTTAGTTTATTTTTATAACTTCAGTATAACTATATAATTTGAAAGTTTTAATTTAAGTGCCTTTTTATTTTTCTGCAATTGCATTAAATAATCCACGAAAATATTTAGCTGGTATTTTTCCTCATCGATTAATTTTAAAAAAATATGAAATGAATTGTCCAATATTAAGTTTAAGAGAAAGTTAGTAAGGTGGAGGCAATTAGTCGTATCTGTTAAGCGTGGGGAGAGGGGTGCTCTCTCAGTATACAAGCTATATTTATCGAAAAATTGTGAATTAATATCAATAAAGATAAAGGGTAAATAACGAAGGTCACCCTGCCCTTGGTGTAACGTTAAATAACGATTTTCACTAAAGACAATAGAAAGATGAGGTTATTTTGGCGGTGTTTTCCTGCATATATTTAATATTTAATATTTAATTTGTAACATTTACTTTACAGGTTTCTAGTTAAGTGACAGATAAAGGCCAAGGGAACGAGACTTGTTGACTAGAGACAACTAATCACTGTCAGGCTCGTAGTCTAAGCCGCCTGTAAAACTGCAATTTTTTCGTCTACGATCCTCACTCTACACTTTTTAAACTTTTTTAAGGCTCGAAATAGAAGAAGATTGATCTCCTTTTTTGTACACATATGTCTAAAAATAAATGTATAATATTAATACATTCTATTAATCGAGAACAAAATTGCTTTTATCAGGTAGAAGTGAATTTACCTGTGAAAGTCCTATACAGAATATTGTAACCTTGAGACCGTCAGATCGGTTCTAGGAGAGGCCAAATTAAATTTTACAAGGAGAACTTTACAAATTGTGTTATACTATACAAATACTTTTTGTTTTTCTTCGTGACAATTATTTTGTTAACATTAACTGGCTCTGGCCCCTACTCGCTTCACTCGTCAACCCCCAAAAAGCGGCTTTGTAATCGATTTTTAACTAACTTCCCGAATAGCTAGGCATTTGAAACTTTCAGAACAGCTCAGAAGACGATGACAATGCATTACTTTAATAATTTTGGCCACCTTTCAGCAGAATTTAATTCGTTTCCAAAGCAAATTTTGCTGTATGGAAAGTTAGTTCGGAAAAAATCCGCACGTTATTTTATTTATTTTGACACGTCCCATATTTACGATCTTCATTAAGACAGACGGGTTTCAAATTTGTAATTTTTTGTTAAGAGATAAACATTGAATGACAGCAAAACGGGAAAAGTAAACAAAGAAATAAATTAATTAACGTGTGACAACCAGGTTTGTTTACATTTATTCCTAGGTATCGGTTTAATTGTTCTACATCTGTACTTCTTTACTTGTACTCATTTTTATTCTCTTACCGTCCCATAGACGAGCATATCGATGGCCGTCCCATAAAAGGGCATATCGATGGCACGGTTAGACTTGGTGTTGGCGAGAACCGTTGAACAAAGATTTGCTCTTTTATAGGTTTAAGATCAGCTGTCTATGTCTAGTTGGTTGTCATTTAATGAAGTAAATAAATTCGGAACTTTTTTTTCACTAGCATTATACCTATATAACAATTACAATTATATTATCAACACTACAGAAAGTTTAAAAACGTTGTACGTAAAAATTACTTTTACCTCCAGCGGGGAGAAAAAGTTAACTTTCCTCCCTAGTTTACAGGGAGGAAAGTAGCTCATTGCAACCGGTTGGGCTCAACAGGGAGTAATGAGAAGGGAGGGAATCATGAACTTTCATGATTCCCTCCAGTATTACCCAAGTGATAAGCACAAGTAAATAAGGTTGGTGCTAATACACATTTCATTTATTAACCATTGTTTAATGTTTAAATTTGTAATGTCATCTTCACACATAACCTTCACGACGGTTGTCATGGTGACTAATCAGTAAAACAAACAAAAAGTTAAAAAAGAAATCATAATTTCTAAATGTAGATCTACCCATCCATATGATTATACATTAATTGTCAATGTCAATACCATGTAATACATGACTCAGCTACCAGCTGATTCTCCAATTTCATTTTTTATTGAAATTTAAATAATTACTATCTATCATTTAATATTAACATGATTAAAATTATTTGGTGAATTATTAATGGTCTATATCAATTTTTTAAAAATGAAAAATGATTTTTTAAATATAAAAATGTTTAGTTTTTTAACATAAAGTACTTTAAAATTAAAATCTTATTTAATTTTTTTTCTCCCTTCTGGAGGTAAAATCTTGCACGTACCTCGGGAGTAAAAATCACTTGCACCCTCGCGATAATTAACTCCCTCGGCTCCACCTCGGGAGTGAACGTCATGGTTCCCTCGACTTCGCCTCAGCAACCAACTTTATCGCTCAGGGAGCAATCACTTACTTTACTCCCTTGGTGCGTAAATATCTATTATCTTGTAATTTATACTATGATTAGAATTAGTCTAAAAATATATTTATTCCTGGTGGCAGTTTAAGGAATTAAATGACATTTGAAATCAAAGTATCACATTTGTCCGCTAGGATCGCTTACCTATTGCCTCAGGAAGGACGTCACAGTTCCCTTGCTATTCTGATCAACACTGTCGGCCTAACCCCTCTTCTCGGGGAGTATCTCCTAACTCGCTTTTACACACAGTTTAGTATATATCACTCTCACTGAACTTTTCTGTTTATAAAACTTTTTTAATAATATAGATATATACAAATAATAAAGAAACTCTTCCTGAGAGTAATTCTTAATTTTCTTTTTAATGTCAGGAAGAAACGTTCCATATAATCTTAACTGCCTAAAAAGGGTGCTGTTCCCCATATTTTCATTATTCATTTCACAAATAGCTATTCATTCACGTATTAATTTTAGACGAAAGCTCTCAGTGGCCATAAACAAGCACGCTATACTTCATTTGACAACTTAGTGTTTATGACGGTATATTTATATTTGCCTTAACTTCGGCCATCGCCAGCTTTCCTCAAGGGACATATCATGAGACAATATTCGCAGTATAAACCTGATTCAAGACCAGCGTTACTCTGACCATATTCCTCGCCTGTCTGTCAGTCTAGAGGTCGTTAAGGCACCTATATCTCTCCAAAAATACCACAAAATAAGGGTTTGAACATTTTTCTAAAAATTAATTTTTCATGGCTTTTCAGTGAAAGAGGAAATTAAAATGGAAGATGAGAACTCTCTGAGACATATATATATGTATTTTGTTTAAATAGCTAGATTACCATCATGAAATGGCTGGGCCGATAATGGTTAATGTTCTCGTCCGATTTGTTCAATTACCTACGGACCCTTTGTCTATTCTAAAAGCTCTTACTTGACAATTTCATACTTTAGTTTGTGATATTATGTTAATAAATGGAAAAATTTATATCAGTTCGTGGTCATTACAACAAAATACGTCATCGGTTATTTGTTTGTAAGGAATAGGATACAACTTTGTAGGTAAATTAATTTTTAATTTGTAAATAAAGGTGGGTAGCGACGAGGAGAAAATTTAAGGAGTGGATAGTTAAGGGGGCTCTATACAAAGTACGGGCGAGCATTATATAAGTGCCGCAAATCTTGTGGTTGTCGTCGGGTGTTGTGTAACTCTACCAACATGTGACCGGTTGTTCGCAAGTATTTACTGTACAGGGGGTAGCGTAAATCGAAACACGGGGCACAATAGCACTTGCCCCGGGGTACTCCTTCTCCGCTTCTATTTATCTGTCTGCTAACTACCAGCTCCGGTCCGGTTCATTGTTCCTCTCGGAGAAAAGTTTCAGCCTTTTCCTCCCTTATTCGTGTCGAGGATTTGGAACCGGAATAATTCCGTCGTCGGGGTTTTGTCCGGGCGCTGCGTTTTGTCCTCAATAATTGTGGATGGGAAGCTTGTCGATAAAGTGTATTCTCGGTTCTTCTACGCGTGTGGGGATTTTAGGACTGTCTATACTGGGTACTGTTTGTCTCTAAACATGTGAATTATCTAGCGGAGCAGAACAGTTCGCTCCTTTATTCTTAATTACCCGGCAACCAGACCGACAATCTCTTCTACTAGGGCCCATAATTTATCGTGGCCATTCTCTGGTTTTCTGTGCTTTTTCCTCCTATTTAAACATTTAAATTATGATTATTAAAATTTACTGCCGTAAATCAGGGTACATATTTATTATATACCATGTATTAATGTACTTATATTCGTGTTGCATTCCACTATAAATATGCATAAATAATGAAGGCTTTTTCCAAAACCAGGGTATATTCCCAAGTATTTGTTTACACGATGAAATCACAAAAAAAAAAAAAAAAAAAAAAAAAAAAATAGTCTTGTTGTAGAACTTATTCACATTTTTCCAATATGTTAGTATTTGAAATTAATGTGCTAAAAAGCGTTTGTTGTAATAATGTATTTTAAAAATAAAAATAAATAAATGTTTTCAAAGCATTAAAATTTCATTTTGTTAACTCCGTCAACCGTTTTCAATATTGTGGTTGTTAGTATTTACTATAATGCCCAATGTTTTGGTTCTTACTACAATCCTCCATGTTTTAGTTGTTACTATGAAGTTATATGTTCTGGTTGTTACTATAAAACTCAATGTTTTAGTAGTTACTATACATAATGCTCAATGTTATTGTTGTTACCATAATGTTCAATGTGTTTTGGTTGGCCCAACTAACACACACATAAATTATTACCTATCCCATACACATTTTCACTAAATGCGTTAAGGTTGGATGTAGGGATATATGATTTTAAAAAAATTGCAAACTTTAGAGGATTTTTGTTTTAGCCACTGAGCCAGTATGTGCTCTGTAAGTTATAAAGTTTGGTAAATGTTCATAATTATGCTGTACTCAAATTGTAACTAAAACATGAAAATTAGGTAAAACATTATTTAATTGTGTAAACTCAACATTTTAGAAAATGTATAATCTAAATAATCTTTCTAAGCTAAATTAAATTAAAACTAAAAAAAGATAATAAATTTAAACAAAAACGGGATTCGCACCGGAATTAAGATAGTTTACAATAAAAGTAATCCTTTTTTACTACGTTTTTATTAACTTGGTTTCTTGTTTGTTTGTTTGTTTGTTTATCCGGTACATATCTTGCAATCAAATTTTAACTAACATCCCGAGTAGCTAGACATTTGAAACTTTCAGAACAGCTCAGAACACGATGACAATACATTATTTTAATACTTTTAGTCGTTTGTCAGCAGAATTTAATTCGTTTTCAGCAAATTTTCAGCAAATTTGCTGAATGAAAAGTTAGTTTGGAAAAAATCCGCAAGTTATTTTATTTGTTTTGTCATATCCCATAATATTTACAATCTTCATTTTGACAGGTTTCAAATTTATGATTTTTATAAATACGAGATAAACATTAAATGACAGCAAAACAGGAAATATATTGATTATATTATTTCAAATATATCGATGGCACGGTTTAAGAAAATATAAAAACGTAGTATATAAAAAGTTATTTTTATCTTTCAATTATTTTATTATTAAGTAAGGGCCTTTGTTAGGGTTAAAATGACTAAAAATACAACTTTTCCTTGAGTTTCGCGAGCTTTTTTTTCTCTGTGACCTTTCTTAAAAACAAAATCTACACACCTTTAAATTGATGACAAATCTTTAAGTAAAGATATATAACAAGATAAGAATTCCAATTTTAGTTTTGTATTGTGCTATCAATACCTACAAGTAATTTAGTCTGTAATGCCGTAATTTGTATCTGTGAGTCAATTGTAGCAGTACAGGGTCATGGATAAAAATGAACCAAAGCTTTGACACTGTGGTTTACCCACTGATTTATCACAAATGGTCACACCATACTCTTTAGTGGTGCATATTACAGTGGTTTGACATGTGAAGTGGACTAAGCCAGAGTTGGCAAAATACATACTACTATTGTATATTTATTCAAGAAGAGCAGGTCGAATTAAAATGAAGTACAAATATCGCTTTTGATGCAATAATTTGGGCGTACCCAATGTTGCGGTGGTGATTCCCATTCCCATCTTTCGAATGTTCAGAACCCCTTACAAATGTTCCAAGTAAAGATTGTCTTCTAAAGGAAAGCTTAAGTTGTCCCAAGCATTGAAAGCGGTGCAAATAAAACACAGCAGGTTAATCCATAGTTAATCATAGTCTAATGGTTAGTTCCAATAGGATTTAAGCGACATATTGATGTAGTGTAGAGTTTTTTTCTGGTTTCCATTATTTTCTAAATTCTTAACATTGTAACAATAAGTTTGTGGCTTATAATCTAGGCATTCCTGGAAGCTTTAAACTTAAACCCTTGAAAATTATTGCAAATCTCACGATATAAGGGTGAATTTATTTTGTAAATCCCAATTTATTCGTGTGCAAATATATTTTTGGTTTTGTAATTTATTGAGGTCGCGAAAATTTGCTCGAATTCAAATACGGATATTGGAGTGATGTTTATGCGAAGGAAGAAGGGTGAAAAGACATTTGGAGAAATTGAGGCGGATTAGTTACTTGGGAATATTACTGGGGGTGGAATGTTTCACAGATGTCATCTAGCTATTAATTACAGTGAGCTGTAGTGGAGGGGGGGATTACGAAGGAGAACTGGGTAATAATCGGCAAGAAAACAAGGCGCTTCTAATGCAAAAACAATGGTAAAGCCTGAATTGGGGGGAACCTTTAAACTTGTATTTGTCCTAACACGGCCGTATTTCGGCTTGGGGGTCCAACACCGTTCCCTTTGATTTATCGGCTCCTTTCCCTTTAGAACTAAAGTAAGGGGGAAAGGAGAAGTGAGCTCTCCCCCCCCCCCTTACAAAACATTTTATAATACAACATGTGTTACACGCTTTTCTCCTGTCGAGCCCGAGACTTGGGCGAAAAGTACTACACAGAGTAAACTCGATTTGCTCTCGGGCAAAGCTTTTAAAAGCGAGTGGAATTTCCGTGTTAAATTTTCCAGCACAAAAGAAAAAAATCCTTAACAAAATAATGAAAGACAAGAAACGAGTTCGACGGTAACCTGATTTACCTGCTGCAGCAGTTTGACATCACTCAGCATCAATTTGACGGCACACGTCATTGAAAGCATGTTTATTATTAAGATGTTTTAATGGGAAAAATACATTTCACTCTGTAATATTCCTGTCACGTGGAACTGTTTTACTAAGATTTTTTTTTTTTCTTTTTTCCTTTTTGTCGATTTGTGACCTCGGAAAACACAAAGGACGTATGATGCGAGTCGAACTCAATTGACAGTTTCGAAAATGCTTCGATTTTCCTCCTTTACCTGCCCCAATTGTAATCAAACGCCTAAACTCTTCTAATTAACTGACAAATTCATTCCAGCGCCTCCACAGTCCCGCCGTCTCCACCATACCGCCCCCCACCACCAATTCACAACCCTTAATAAAGCCTTTTAATCAAAAGCCGACAGTATTCGGGAAAAACTTAATCAAAGGAATTTGCGAGTAAAAAGATTTCTTCTTCCGATCCTTGGAAAAACGCCGTTTTCAATTTACAAGACATAATACGCCCACATGAGAGGACCGATTAAATGAAAATTTCTATATAAATAGGCAGTCGACATCTCTTTATAAATTTAAATGAACTTCTGCTTTAATGTTTAATAATAAATTTATTTATATTTTATTATGTAAGGATTTGAATTGGAGAGACGAGATACATAACCATAACGACGTCGAAATTTAAGTTCACTGAATCAGCATAAAACCCAAGTAATATTTGGTACAAACCTCACACAACTAGTGCCAGTAGCTAGTTTTTTCATTAGAATTACCAAGCTGTGAAAAATCTTGGATCCGGTAAGTCGGATACTAAAATAGCACGATATAATACACGGAATAAGTTACGTAATCAGAGAGCTGTCTATGATCCAGTGAGATGGCTTATTCAAATTGCATGATATAACAATGTCACGATATTAAGGTTTAAGGAATCACGGGCCATTTAGGATCCGGTAAGTTGGCTTAAAATGTCAAGCAGATTGTTGTAAGTTGGAAGCAAATGAGTGTTGGTTGATTTAGCGGCAAGCAGAAAAGAATACTCTGGCTTTATGCTCATTTAAAACGGCTATTACTATTGCACGACCTCGAGCCACTCCTGAAAATCACCCTCTGACTAGATCACAACTAACGACTTTTCTAGACCTTGTTTCTCTCGGGGAATAACCCCTGGTCCGACCCGTTGGTGACCTTAATGGCTCCGTACTCGTAATAGAGGGAAATTTAAATTGGACCGCTTCCAAACAGGAGATATAATGCCGGATCCATTTACCCTCTTCACGTTTCCACACCGGAAACGTCGATACCTCTGCAATCGTTTCTTATCGGACGATCGTCCAAGAAAAGTTTAGAGTGACGTCCCGACAGTCGAAGATACTTGGTTGTTGTACTCAGTCTGTGAAGAAACGTCCCATTAACCGGGTCCAGTTACTTAAAAGTCAGAACTCCTAGACAGACCTATTTTTACCATGTTCACTAGTCTTTATTCGCTCCAAGAAACATAAATTCTTAACTCTTTCTTACAACATCCTATCTCAACAAGCAAAATGAAATACACTCTTTTGAAATATATGTGTATATATATATAAAAACCAAATACCCCTAAGCAATATCGAGAGAATCATATATATATATATATATATATATAAATATANCCGCATGTCTCTAGGTGGTCTGGAAGTACCCAATAATTTTGATAACCCGATCAGCTGATTAGCCACTTTATATATATAATAATAATATAGATAAAATAACATGATAAAATATAGATATAGTAATATGATTAGAGAGCATTAGAAAGCTTTGGGGGTTTCCCTGTTTAAGGGCAAGTTGTATCTTTGTGGTCTCTATGTTTAAAATTTATTCCTTACTTAAAGTATAAATGGAGTTTAAATCAAAAATTTAATTGAACAAAGTAAATTAGATTAGTTAAACTAAGTGAGGCCATTAAAATGAAATAGTTAACCATTAGAGGTGGTTCAATAGAGTTGACTTTGTTCTTTAAACTAGTTTTCCGCAACAACTACCCCCTTGCTCTCATCAACTTTTTTCACCTTTATTTAACGAGTTTAGTTTAGTAATATATTTTCAGTTTTTAATTATAATTATAATTGTAATAAGGCAAGTTACAAAAGGATAAATTCAAATTTATTCAACTGGAAATCTCTTATAATTGCAGCACACTATGTTAGAGTCTTATTCAATAGTATTAATTCACGGTACTATGGTGTCTAAGTTATTAGTATTAACTCGCGGGACTACGGAGTTTTTAATCGGCCTGGCTCTTCATCATTCGTATAGCCAAATTGGTATTCAACAAACCACTCAAATATGTGGTTACGTCGATAAAATTGTCATTTAAAAATTTTATGTTATGACAATTGTGATGTTACATCACGATAGAACAGCGTGCTTAGCATGCAGAGATATTGGTGAACCAGGTAAAACAAACTACCTGGTTATGCACAACTTAAAAATAAGGAGAACACTCCAAAACCTTCACATAGAAGGAAAGTATTTTGTAGATGTGAATAACCTATTTCAAAGTTAGATTTGCAAGTGATAACAACATGAGTGCCGCCATCAGAGAGAGCAGAAGTAAATGAACAGAGTAAATAATCAATTAAATATTAATAACAAAAATAAATAAATAAATAAATAAAATTAGCCAAATCTCGCTTAAAGAGTTGTAAGATCATAAATACAGGATGGGCAAAAAAAATAAAAACCGCACTATTTTGAACACTTATAGGTAAGCTTCTGTAATAGATAGATATATGGGGTTTGCGGGGTCTGAAAACTACATTCTTCTACTTTTAATTTCATATCTATAAATAAAAAACTATTGAGTGAAAGCCACGCAATGACGGTTTGAATTAAGGTCTTAAAATAAGTCGTTGTCCGGGTAGTGACTTTGTCTGGTATTATAGTTTTGATACAATAAATTACCNTATTCCTGTAAAATAAATACAGGGTGGGCCAAAAAAACCCGCACTTTTTTGAATGCTTACAGCTCGGCTTCTGTAGGAGATAGAGATATGGGGTTTTCGGGGTCTGAAAACTACATTCTTCTACTTTAGATTTCATATCTATAACTTTAAAAACGATTGGGTGGAAACCACGCAATGACAGTATGAAATAGGGTCTTAAAAAAAGTCGTTGTCCGGGTAGTGATCTTGTCTGGTATTATGGTTTTGATAGAATAAATTATCATATGGGGTGAAAAGGGGGGGGTGGGGATGTTCTTTGTAGGTAATTGCTAGGAGCCCCTCAGTGTTATAACAAAAATTGAAGGCGTGTAAGCACAATTTTGCCTGAAGTCTGGGCATTTCTCTTGCAAGTATTGGATTGTTTGCAAGGATCGATGGGGCAAGGTAACATCTTGCATAAAAGTGTAATTTAGCATTTGATCTTTAATTTCAAGCAATATTGTGCTTGAACCATCTTCAATGTTTGTTTATAACACTGAAGGACTCCTCCTACTTATTTACAAAGAACCCCCCTTCCCCCTTTAACCATATGGTAATTTATACTATCAAAACTATAATACCAGACAAGATCACTACCCGGACAACGACTTTTTTTAAGACCCTATTTCAAACCGTTATTACGTGGCTTTCACTCAATTTTTTTTAAAGTTATAGATATGAAATTTAAAGTAGACGAATGTAGTTTTCAGACCCCTTAAACCCCATATCTCTATTTACTACAGAAGCTGAGCTATAAGTGTTCAAATAAGTGCGGGTTTTTTTTGGCCCACCCTGTACCTATATAGGTTTAGCTAAGTCTCTCCCAATCCGTGTAATGTACACTACATCTAATCCATCCAGTAAAAGTAAATGATGTTGTTTATCTGTCCCTCGCAAACTCAAATAATAATCACTGCACGTTTAAATTTTAAAAAAAATTGACTTGGCGACTACGCACAGCTCAGAGGTTAAACACTTTACTGTTATTTAATCTACATAATCCCTATAGTTTATATTATAAAATCTTCTTTTTTTTAATAAATTGTTGTGCAAAAACGTATATACAACTTTTCGAGCATCCTGTACTGTGATCCCTCGTAGAACTAAGAAAAACAGTCAAGGGACCAAAAGTCCCTGACGTCTGAACTGATTTCTGTCTTGGAATTTTTGAAATGGAAACATAAAGAATGTTCGTTATTTATAACGATTGCATAGTTCTATTACCATCGTTAAGATCGGAAGTAAAAAGGAGGGAAAAAATTAAATCAATTAGATAATTTCAGATTGGAAAAGCATAACATCATTAATGTATTCGTGGTAGGACGCGTTGAATCGATGTGCCACACTAATTAGCAGACTATTTTCCGAAATGTAGTGATTTTATGGGCAAATACAAACGATTTTTTTTAAAAATTGTTTGTATTGCCGCTGTTATTTTAATGGGAAATATATAATTTCTGCAATTATTAGCTGTGGAGAAAAACCAAAAACAAACAATTCAATTAATGAATAGTTAATTAATTAATTAACAACTAATGTCTGTTTATTGTATCGTCATTGGAAATTCATTATCTGTGCAAGTTTCAGCTCTCTGGGTAGTCGGGAAGTGGGTCAAATTCAGGTAATAAGAGTTGGAGACAAGTGAAATTAAATAAAAGAGAGTAAAAATACAAATAAAAAAAGCTATTTTTTGTCTCCTTTTCTATTAAAAACTAATATGGTTGCACGGATTGCCAATGATTTGAACATTTCTTTATTATTATTCACTTAAGTCAAAACGTATACCTTCACATAAAAAAACAAAAAAAACAGATATACTTCATGACTTTCAGCTGACACGGTATAAATATGCTGCAAGAAGTAATTTAGAGGAAGCTTTTAAAGTCATTTATACGGTGAATAATTGAACATTACTGTGATGTGATAGAAGTGAGTTTGCAGTAGGATCGATGGACTCTGAACCCGAGTTACTATCAAGAGAGTAGCGACGTCATAATTTCTAATGTAGGAAGCCTGTACACTGGATAATGTACAGTAGGGTCGCATCATTAATCATCAGGCATTTAACTGTAATCTCATCACCGCATCATTTGTCATAGCGAGGACGAGTATCGTCCGGTGATACCCGGCGTCGAGTCACCTTCTAAACAACGCCTCCTCTTAACAGACAACTTTCACCGCGGCTAATGACTTGATGAAAACCTTACGCCTTCATCAGCAACTGGTTGACTGTAGCTTTATTTTCGCAATTATTTAAACTAGTTAAGTATAAAGTTAAATTTCATTTTATACAAGTTGCTTAGAATAATTTAGAAACTATTAAACAATGTTATATTGTCTTGTCAATCCCTTATAGTTGCACCTGCAACTTCAAGCCTAATTATTATTATTATTTTCATTTTTTTTAAGGGCTGCATGAAACAATCTTTTTTCTGTCTCACGTTAACACAATACTGAGTCGGTCTAAAGAAAAAAATCGGTCTGATAAATCGTACAAAATTTCATTATTAAAAAATATAGTATTAAAAGTCTTCAGCGGGCGTTTTTTTAACGTTTGTTTTCGATTTTTAAAAAAAAAATCGGTCACAGATAACTCAGACAAACTTTCTCACATACGAATTTATAGTTACTTAGCCCAGTGTTTCACTTAAATAGTTTTTGTATTTACATTTAATTATTATTAAACATTTCATCAACATTTATCATAAAAATAACTTCTCCCAGGTTCTCTACGTCCGCGTTATAAGCTCTTGTCAACGGGGCCGAAAAAGCCCTCCACTCATTTAAAGGCGTTTTACTTTTATCTATTTGTTTCAATCGTGTAAATATATCTTCTTACTATACGAGTACAATAATTTTTGTTATTCGGTACAAAGCTATAGCAAAGTTAAATTTCAGGTGTTTTTTTTTTTTTTATAACCCTTGATTTGAATATGTATGCCAAATTTCATCGCAATCCGCCAAACGGTTCAGGCCCCAAGCGTCTGCACAGACACTACAGACAATAATTTCTTTAAAAACTACTTTTTTGATTCCATTAAATATTTATATTATATGTATATCCATAACAATACTTTCTCTTTATTTGGACTAAAACAATAATAATTAAACTCTAATATAAACATTAAATTAGCCATTAGTCGAGTTTAAACTTGAAGAGAAAAACGAATAGGATTGCAATGAAAAGAAAAACAAAAAGTCTAAGCAATTGATTTATTCAGAGAAAGTTGTTTTGTAAAGACAGAGCCGAGTCTGCCGCCGGCTGTAAGGATATTATGACAGTTTCTCATTTCTCCGCTACTTTATAATATCCCTTCCCATTTCAACTCTTCGTTTTAAACTTCAAATTGAAGAGGTTACCAGTGCGGAGAGGGTAAAATACTCGAAAAGCGAAACTTTATAATGAGGTAGGGATCTTGTGGAGAGGCTTTCTCTCCTCGAGAGCAGTTTTCCCGACGTCCCGAACTTTTCGCCACTTGTCCCTCCTCCGCGTTTCCGAGTGTCTAAGGGGGGTTTCAAACCGGTCCTTCCGAGTTCCCACGCCTGAGGGAAAAGCGGGTCCGAGGAAAACTCCAAGGCAAAGTGAGAGAAGAAGGTTGATTCTGGTCTTCTCAGTTTGGCACAGGGAACACGAGAGTTCCGGTTAGAGGCGGCCTTAAGGAGGGCATGAAGGCGCAGGTGGATGTCTAGATCGGACGAGGTGATGCCCTTCTTCGGGAAAATCGCTCCACTCTCCTCCTGACAGTAAAGAATTGCCGATATCTATCAACCTGTCGACTCTTACACGCCCCCTTCCCTGATATACATACAGACCTCCTCACCATATACATGTATATTTACTGCCACTGTTTATACAAGCCCTCGCTTCTACTCCGTCCCAAACCCTTTTGCATCTTAATTCTCAGGAAGGAGGTAGACGGCTGCCATGGCATTAGGGATAGCTTGAGAAAGGCGCCTCTACAGACTCCAGGTACTAAACTTGTCTAACTTTACCTCCGTCTTCTCCAACAATCATTTTTCTCCCATATGACGGCTGTACACCCCCTCCCGCTCTCCCGCTCTCAATCTACTTTTAAAAAAATTGATAATCTAAAAATTCTGAGCTATATTTGTTTTAAAGTTCTAGTTGTAAACATGTCATATTATTTTCTTAAGTACATTGAGTTTCACTAGAGCAATATTATATAGAAGAAAATGCACAAAAAAATTCAATTGATTGAAAAAAAGATTCAAAAGGTATTGAAAAGAAATATAAATATTCAAAACAAACCTTGTCTCACACAAAAAAAAAAACGAAATGACAATTAAATATTTTAAATGGATTGGTCTAGAAATTAATTAAGAAAGAAAAAGGAAAACAGCAGTCATATAATTTAGTTAGCAAATATCAAGTTCGTGACAGAATATTTTGTTAATTTGTTATTTTTGTAAAACGTTTCTCTTTGTCAGTCGAGAGTGCTTTAATACATTTTCATTTAATTTTAATTTAGATTAGTTAAATATAAGTTATTATCTTTTGATTTCTCATTGCAAAAGCGAGCATTTTAATTTTTCTTAAGACTTAATGATCAACAAGAGGTATAAAGTGTCTACTTTGTGTAAATGGCATCAAATCTAGAATGAAACAACGAACCTACTTGTCAAAAATGTGAGTTGAAATATGAGTGTTTATATGCGAAGTGCGCCATCAAAGACAATCAAAGCAACATTGCTACTTTGAAACGTCAGTTAATTTAAATATTTAAAGCTACTGTAATGTTATATAAACTGAGTTCTTAGCTAGAACTATCGCAGAATTTGACGGGTGACATTTAGCGGTGGCAAGAGGGGGGGGGGGGAACCTCAGCCGTCACGCTGCTTCACTCAGTCGGCAAATGAAATCCCCTGTTAGGAGGCCGAACTCCCCTCCTCTCTGCTTTCCCCATACATTAGTCAAATGTATCCGATAAGTTAATGTATTTAAGGATGCATTATGTATTATGGAGAACGTTGTGGCTACACGTCGAGACATGAGTTTTGGGTATAATAAATGACGGTAAATGTTTCTATTATAAGGTCTGTGCTCACGTTGGATTCAGTAGGATTTTAATTGGCTGCAGTTGCAACACTGCAAGAACACATTATATTTATACACAATGTTCTTGAAAGTATGACCAACCTGACTTCATCGAATGTAATTGACAGTATAAAGATTAGAACAGGGTGTCGACAAATTTAAACGTTAAAAACCTAAACAGTTTCACCTACACCAAGACCTGCAAACTGAGCAACCAACATGCAACAATGGAAAGGAACATGTGAATAATGGAAAGCGCTCCCGTTGGTTTCAGGTTTCGGATCAAGAACTCGACTAGTGCAACCTTTGATCAGTGATAAAATTGTAGGCGTTTCTAATTCACGTTATCAGTGGGTCGCAATTGGGAAGGGGAGAGGGGGGGGGGCATCCTTTTATTCAAAAAGGGTGCGATGGGGAAATACTAAACTGTTGCCTAATAATAATAACCCACGAAAACCTAAAAAGTACTTGGATGCAAGTACTTCCCTGTAACTTCTTTTTACTTTCTCATATAAAGAGAAAGAATTGTAATGGCTCCAATCTTCGAGTAGGAGATTTTAAAAAATGGTTTTTAAAAAATGTCGTCTGGACAAAGGCGTGGAGCCTAAACTATGGGGCTGATTTTGACGAAATTCGGCCTACGTGTTCAGAAAATCATACCCTGAGATGTTATTTTTATAAAATGTTCAATTATAATTACATTTACCTATGAAAACAATATATTATGTTGCCAATAATTTCTTTCTTTCGTTTAAAATTGATTTTTTAAAACTGGATTAAATCATTAAAAAATGTAAACGTAATTTTGTTTTATATTTATATAATTATGAGCCGTATTCGTATGATTTAATAACTAAAATATTATAAAAATGTACAAGTCAAGTATAATTCGTAATGTATATTTTAGCGAGTTTAAAACAATTTTTAGTTGATGAATAATCAAGTTTAAAAATAAAAAAACTCCCTCCCCCCTCCCTCTTCGCTTCAACTAAAAGTTAAAAAAAAAAATCCAAAACGAAGAAATAAATGCTAAAACACAGTACAAAAAAATAAAATAAAAGAGAGGAAAACTCTCTCAAGGCTTTCCATCTTCAAGCTCAAAAAATATTAATGAATTTTATATTTTAATAAACCGCCAGTCTAAGCAGTTTCCGATAAAAAGCGCCGCGGGCTGTGCGGGCTTCGAACCCCCCCACTTCAAAATTAGAATCAATTAAAAATGCACCGAGTTCTTGTTAAGTTTTTAACTAAAGTTTCAGACCTCCCCCTCATCTAACAGAAAACTTAATCAACTTCTCCCGGGGAGAAAAAAAAAAATGTTTCGACAAGTTTGAATTATACGGGAGGGATGAATGAATAGAGAAAAATAATTCTTCAAGTATGGATTTATCACTCTCCTGAATAAAAGAAGCTTTATTTCTGTCTTAGAGCATTTCAAATTAAAGAAAAATTAATAGTTCTCCAACAAAATTCTCTTATTCATTGAACATATGGATCATTTCTAACAAAATACTGTTAGTCATTGAACACGTACTAAGTTAAAACAAATACTGAACTAGTAAAATATAAATCAAAACAATACTATAAATTAAATGTATATTATTAATACTCTGAAATGTACTTACGAAATTGAATTAATTAGAATAACGTGAGACACTCACCTGCAACACAAGAAAGCAGTCAAAATTAGATAATTGTTTACAGCGACTTACAGTTCACAATAACTTGATAAGTTACAACATTTTACTTTACTTTGCGGGATCACCATCTGTAGCAGCACCGTACTCGCCGAGTATACGTCAAGTTAATTTCAAAGTATTCTGCTGTATTCATTTACTATTTACTATTTAATTTTATACTTCATATTAATCCTAATGTTATTTATATTTAATTTTATTAAAAGTCAACATCTTTTGATTTATCAACTTATTTTTTCTACCTCTTGTTACTTTATAGAACTCCACACACAGAAACAAAAACAAAAAATCTTTTTTGTTTTTGTTTCTTATCTAGTCTGACAAGTTAATTTTTATTTATAGTTTTAGTTAATTTTTGTTACTATGTGTGCAATTTGTTATATTATGCTTTGTTGTTGCACAAACTGGCTTGCGCAAACCAGTTTGTGCAAATGGATTGAGCGTGTAAACCGTGCTTTAGTTGTTATCATAATTTTATAGCGTTTTAATAAGTACCTGAAGATGACCACAGTATTGGTCAAAATACGTATAGTAATTTTATTGTATTATTTTCTGTCATTATAGAACTAAAGTCTTGATTTCCTATTATTAATTTTAAAATATTTTGATTTAAATATTTACGTCTGTATTAAGTTATTTATAAAACGTTAGTATTTTTTTATTTATTTTTTTTTTTCCATTCTGCGAATTTTTCACTAGATGGTGGGTAATCCCGTTTTAGTTAGTTCAGTAACTCCTTCGTGCCAAGCTTCGTATTTATTCAAGATTCATCCCCCATTAAAAACTATAAACGTTAATGTAAAGACTTGTCAAAGAAGATCTTTGCAAAGTGTTTTCTTCAGAGTTTAAATATAAAATAATATGTTATCTAGGAGTACGAATTCAACGTTGGCGTAAGTTGTTCAGATACATTGAGAACTGACTACTGACACTGTGTGTACCTTTTGAATACTAATTTAGGGTATATCAATAATTTAGGGTATACAAATTTAGGGTATATCAATACACTAATAAAATAATAATCAATATACTAATAATAGGGTCTATATATAACAATAGGGTATAATATAATTTAGGTATATCAATATATAATAGGCTATACCAATTTAGGGTATATCATTTCGCTCCAGAGCTTACCGACAGTAATCTTTCTGATGAACAAATTTGTTACGTCTCCAATTTTAAAAATTCCAAGACAGCAATCTGTAGCAGACATGAGGAACATTTCGTTCAATTTTGGCAAACCAAGATATTTTGGTTAACAAAAGACTACCTGCCCAATTTTAATGACACCGCCTATTGTTGGTCTAATGTAAGTTTCTATCTTCTGCGGCCTTATTTATTTTTCACATGCGCACAAACACACATTTATTTACACCTGCATCATTAAAAGAACTTACTTCTATGATTTTTAAAAAATTTGGATGGTATGTCAAAGGTAGCTTACAAATGGACTCATATTAATTTCAACCATCTGTGCTCTTTAAATTTTACTAAATTCATACTCTTAGTCTTGTAAAAAAGCAAAGAAAATGGTAACAGATTTCAAATAAAAGGAAAGAAAAAAGTAAATAAATTAGACAATAATGGTTTGAAAAATAAGAACACGATTTAAATGCGTTATAGAATGAGAGGAAGCTATATTCCACACTAATTGGCAGACTATTTTATTATGTCGTACAATAGGATTTCTTATCCGAGTTAGTGATGTCGGCTAGACTGCCGGCCGTGTATTATTTCACCAGACAATACACTAAATATTTAATAAAGGAGGTTTTTGGGTCGAGATGAAAGGCCGGAGTTAAAGGAGAGCACTCTAGCGGAGTAAAGTTGAGCAATAGATTCGGAGAGTAAAGTGGCAAGCTTCATTAAAATATATTAGATTTCGGGTTGAGCTCGATTTCCCAGTACAGGGAGAGGGAGGCTGTGGGGAGCCGACACGAGTCAAAGTATTGCATAACAATGTTAGATATAAGTTTGAAATTTAACTCGGCCTCCACTAGATTCGCCCCTTTGCACACGGGGAGCTGTGAACAACCCGAGTCCTTCTTCTCTCTACCGGCCACTTTCTACTGCAAAACAACCCTTTGTAGATAAGTAAATATTATACGCACCCGATTATACACTATATAACACTATATAGGTCTTAACTATAGCATAGGACTGTAATATACAGGTGCATTAACAAACAGATCTATACTGTATCAGTTGAAAAAAGGGACTAACATTGAGGTACTACTGAGGGAGTTACCATTGCAGTACTACTAAGGGAATTTTAATTTTTGTAATTTCGAGGGGCCCTCAGTAAACTCAGGTTAGCCTTATAACAACCCAAAAATGGTTTGATTCAAGCTAATCAAACCCTTCATACATGATTGAAGTATAGGTCGGTGAACCATGTCTGCAAAACTCTGGTGTTATCGATTATTTGTCGCTGTTGTTATCGATTATCTGTTTGTGGCAGTACAGGTTGAAATCTGCTGGTAAAAACTCCTTATTTGTTTTAGTAATACTAGAAGGACAATGAGCGGGACCTCCGACCCAAAGCTATTTAACTTTAATGATTGGATAATAACTACTCTCCTATAGAGCTGCCCTAAGGAGTTATCATTGGAAGTACAACAGGTCTGCTAAGAGTATTAGTAAGGACAGGGCTACCAAACAAACCACTTTGAGGCTTCTTGGCTGGCCCCAGAACCACTAAAAGACAATCCCCACCTCAGTAATCCTCAGTGCATGAATTAAAAGAGAGGAATTCTTGTAATTTTAATTATTCTTAAGTTTCTTCTTCTAGTAAAAAGCAGTTTCCACCTCATCATCACATACTTGAGCACATGGATTCATCTTCTATTTTTATCAATTATGCATGCCTTTTAATCTGGCACTGTTAAGGTTCCAAACAAGATAAGGTTCTAGTTGCCGTCTAGTTCTCTTCTACTCAACCTGATAAAAAACCTTTTGTGAGTGTTAATGCATCAGCTTTGTGCTGAATGCAATCTTTAACAATTTGTTCGGTCTTCTCTCTCGCAAGTAGGACGGAATATTCAGTCAAACAATAGGAACGTTAAACAAATATGATACGTTACAATAAGTCCTTTATTAATAGAAATTTACAAGTTATATATAATGCGGTTGATGACCGTCATTAATATAAAAGTTGAAACAGACAGACGCCTGCCTCGACGAGTGAACGAGTTAGTACAATAAAATTCGTAGCAGAAACGAATTGCTTAAACGAAACTAACTAGTAGCCCAATCAAATCACAACACAAATTATGCAAGAGGGCAAAATTTTACAAATACATCTAGTGTGAATAATATAGAGTAATCTTTTCCAACTACGAAGTCGATTTAAGAGCAAAGACAAATCAAACTGATTATTTAATAGTTCCTACGCTGAACAAGTTCCAACCACAAAGGCGAAGCTAACTAGCAGCCCAATCCAACCAGTTCGTATCTATGCACATATATATTTATATATATTA
>KZ651194.1:385782-404061 GCA_001010745.2 Gerris buenoi
ATATATATAAATATATATAATATATAAATTTATATATATACTATATATTTATATATATTATATACATACTAGCCGTTATGCCCGTGATAACGGGCAGAATAAAATATGATTTTTTAATATTAAAACTTAGATGTTATACTGTTTAAATAGAAAGTTTAGTCTTGTTTGGTAGCTCATAAGTAGCATTCCCGCTTCATACGCTGGAGGTCACTGGTTCAATCCCAGCTTAAGGCACATCAATTTTTAACGTTATAAATCATTTAGAGGTGAGTCGTTGCCCGTCGCCATGCATATATATATGCATGAGGACAGGAGTACAAGTACCTCCGGTGTTTATATCCTCCGCTGTTATATCCGGATCCTCGTGCAAGACAGTAGAATTTAATAACATATATATGGCCTACCAGGGATCCCAGTATAAATGTAAAATACACTAATAGTGAGTTTACTGATTCAAGCAAAAAATATAATGACATAAAATTACTAAATTAGATCTATTTAATAGATTATTGAAAAAAACTGATCCCCAATAAATTGTGGACATACTCTCAAATAAATTAGTAGTATTGTTTATTAGTTTTTTCTTATGCTAATATACTTTTTATTCATTGTTACATTGTGTTTTTTCATTTGGAGTAAGTAAAGTCAAGATTCTAACCGAGCTTGTTAGATTATATCATGATTACGGCAACGATTTTGTACCTTCTACAAGTTGGCTGTACTCGGTCTCCGATAATGATATTTCAATTATATAAATATCTCCTCTCAAACTGGTATCTAAAGCCCAATTTTCAAAAGAATACAAATATGAATAGGCACAAAAACGAAAACAAATATATACTTGTATTCAGGACGCCCTCCTCTTTCATTTAACACCTCATACAACGCATTTTCGTTAAAATAAATTTTTAACCACCTAAACTTCAACCCCTGGATTTTAAGAGATAATTTTCGTGAGGCTTTCCTATGTTTTTTCTGCATTTCATGTTATTAATCATAACGGAAAATTATAAACGCAGGAAGTTATAAAAGTTGGTGGTTTTTCTAACGGACCATACAAAATAAGGAGAGGCAATAATAATTATGTACTTAAAACTCGACCTAAAACTTTGATAAAATAAATATCGAATTCATTTCGAAAGTTACGAGTTGAGATTGGTTAAAAGATAAAAACGTGTAATTTACAATTATCCTCGCGTCAAAGTAACCTCATTAGAATAATTACAGTTTAAAATGGTGGGGCTTAGTTGTGATTGAATTAAAATGAAGAGGAAATGTCGGCTAATGAGACGTGAAGCTCACTCTAACGCTATCTTCTTTTACACTCTCTGTCTTTTAGTTATATTGTCAGTTTCCCAACTCTTCCATTTCCAACTCTTCTTATATTCTATCCCCGGGATCGTTTATCCGATGAAAAAGTCAGTAAGGTTCTCGCTTTACCGGCTGATTAATGAGAGGAGAAAGCCCCGGCGCTACACTCCCCGGCCGGAGCCCCATTATAAGGAATTTCGAGGTTTTTATAGTCGCCGTAGAAGGGAGGAATCTTCTCGTACTTATCCCCGGCGTAGAGAAGCAGGCTTGCCGAGCCAGAAATATATAGCGATTAAAGTTTGATATATCTTTCAATATTCAGGCTCCCGAGCAAGTTTTATCCGGGGGCCTTTTCGGCCCCTGACGGGGGGGGGGGGGCTAGTCAAGTTAAGGAATACCTCCCATCAATATCCCGCCACAAATAACCCCCTCGAAAATATGCCTTTCTGATATTATTATATCGCCTACTTATAGGTCGATTTTATTAAGGGCAAATTGTCAGTGGGCTTTTTTTACTTCGGGAGATTTCCCTTCTACAGACGCCCGCTTTTCTCGTTTTTTCTTTTTTTTTCTTTCTCGGGGGGAGAAGAAAAACCATTAATAATAATGGAAAATTGCTGAGGAACCGGCGAGAAAGCCCGATAGATGCGAGAAACCTCCCAGAGAGAACCGAAGAAAAACCTTTTTTTACTTTCTATCTCCATCCGCTTCAAACATTATTAATTTCTTTTAAAATTCAATATTTTCTTTCTCAATAAGATAAAGATAAATAAATGTCTAACCTTTTACTTAATGTAAACAATCATTTTTTTTATATATTAATGGCCCCGCCATTTCAAAATTATAAAACATTACTCCAAATCCACACTGTGTTAAGTGCTTAATTACAAGCTAATATTTCCTTACATTATACAATATACAATACTTTCTCATTTTATATATATATTTTGCTTCCGAGCTTACTGAAGGTAACGGAAGCATTGTGTTCACTTTTGAGAACGAAAAACTTTTATGTCTCCGATTTTAAAAATTCCAAGACAGAAATCCGTTTCAGGCATCAGAGAACATTTTTGGTCTCATGTCTGTCTGTCTGTCGGTCTGTGTGTCCGCGAAATTTGAAACGCCCGACGATAACTTGAGTAATTCTTGACCGATATTGATGAAATTTGGTATACATGTTCATTTTACTAATGCTCAGGACGAGTTCGTTGGACAACGTTATACGTCTAAGCGTTCACGTGCAAAGCTCAAGTATACGTGAACTTCAAATTTAAAATTGGAAATTTAGGCCAAAGAAAAAATCAAACTTCATCTTTTCAATGAGACAAACATTTTTTTCAATTATTTTTTTTTAGTAATACCTACCATCAGCGACACCGCTATAAAGTGTTAAAGATCGCTAAAACTATTAATAGTTTTTAGACAATATCCAATATAAAAATAAAGTAATACAACAATAATGTTAATGTTAATACAGCAATAAAGTACATGATTAGATGCGAGGAAGCTGTGTGCCACACTAATTGGCTGTCTATTTTTTATTATTATTATTTTTTTTTTAATTATTGAGATAATTAATCTTATCGAATCCAGACATTTATCGAAAAACGATATAAATTATCATATCATCGTTATTACTTAGTTAAATAGAGCAGGAAGTGTTCTTGTGCGAATTATACATGTGCGAATTATAAACAGAACTATAGCAACTTATGTCTAGAACGTCAAGAATTGGATAAGGAAATCCTTACGTCTATATTCAAGAGTACTTAGTATTAGGATGGCTAAAATTGTCGATGCAACTGAAATGAGTAGAAAAGGTTGGTAGTCAGGACAGGACTGCTACGGTAGATATACAGTTATCAGACAGTAATCAGGCGGAAACCTTGTCTCTAGCAACTGCAGCATCGCTGTAGTTCAATGATGCGTCGTTGTCGTTCAGCTGCAACTTATTTTCTATACTATTCAAATAAAGAGAGAGACATATTTTTCCAACTTATCAAGTGGCAAACTAACATCAACTTGATTTTTGGAAAGATGATCAATAAAGTCACAATGTTGTCAATTGGCGGGACATGGCAACTCTCCAGCGGCCTTTTTTTACTGCTTATGGCCAAGCTATCCCATGGTTCATGGAGGACACTAAAACATTAACTCATACACAAAATTCTAGCTTGATTGTCGTAATTCTATTATAGTAAATTTTATTATAATGCAAGATATCTCCTAGACCATTTCGGTCTAAGATATCAACTCGAGCGTATCGTTTCATCAACCCCTGACTTCAGGATTAAGTTGTAACTTTAAAAAACTATTAGCTTTAATTTTACAATTTCAATTGTTTTACCTTTTAGTTGGACGTTTTAGTAATTGAATATTAGCTTCTAGCTACGTTATAGAAACACTCGGCATTTGGAAAAAATCGGAGCACTTTGTTGGTCCGAGGTCAGTCCATCAAAGTTTTATCGCTATTTGAGATACCAAGGTTTTATTTATTCAAGGACACTTCTATCAGATCCGAGATAGCAGTTTATAAATCTTATCCCGTTTTAGAGCGACAAAATTCACTTTACCTTTACTGCCTGGGTCTATTATAAGGACGTTTAATGACACTGCAGTTTACATTTCCCGTAGGTCAAAAGAATAGGTAGGGGTGCCAGGGCAGCTTGTAAAAGAAAAAGGCAAATTGTCGTCGGGGGAAGAAAGACTCACGTGACTCCGACTAGTTTATTTCAGTTAGTAAGGACCCGGGGGCGGCGAACCACCCCTGCACTATCGGCACGCCTCATCGCCTCACCCGATGCTATGCTATCGGGTGAGTGAGAGAACAACGATCGTCATCGGTGTTCAATGGGAAACTACCACTTCCTCTTTTGTTACAGTTAAAAAAAAGTTTTAGAACAGAAAAAATCGTAGAATATAGTTTTAATTGAATTACGTTGTGTTATTTAGAGTCACTTAATGCTTTCCTTTATTACTTGGATTGTTATCAATAGTAGAATACTTGGTTTAAGGACAGAGAGGGAGTGGCCTTGATAAAGTACAATAAATAACGACTGATTACCGATATCTAACTAATATGCCCAAAATACATATTTACTTTTGTTATCACGCCATTCTTTCTTGTCTAATTTCTTTTGTACTTTCGTCAGGTAATTTTTTTTTCTACACACGAAGGACCCTGTTTTCTAAAAAAAATAATAATGAACAAACAATCCATATTTTTTTTCCAGTACATTATAATTTAAAACAACATTTGTTTTGACGTGAAAACGTCGTCCGAAAAAACTTCTATACTTAATATTACTTAAGTCTAGCCAGGGATATCGTTGAATCGATTTGGCTGCTCGCAAATATTTCAATAACCCCAGGATCGGGACGCCATAGATAAGTCATTGAGACCATTTCCGTTTAAAACATTTAATTTTAACCGGCAAAGATTTAGCTGCAGGGTAAAGTAAGCTTGGTTGAAAGTCTGTTCACTCTTCTTGCAGCTACCTCTATGTACCACGTACTTTTCAAGATATGTTAGATAGCAAAAATTGTGGACGTACAGACAAGGGGCAGTAAATATTCCCTGATGTATAATATTGCTGCCTTGGCATTTTTGCAATTGAAGACATAAAAATGTTCGTCTTTTAGAACGATCACATAGCTTTCATTACCTCGGAAGCAAAAGGAGCAATTAAATAAATAAGACAATAATAGGTTGTAAAAGCCAAACATCATAAAGCACGTATACAATGTGATGTTGATGTGAGGAAGGTATGTGCCCACTAATTAGCAGACTATTGTTATATACAAATCAAAAGGTTTGTTTGAGCATACCTTATATCATATTGGGAATTTTGAGGTGACATTTAAAATAATGGTTAGATTAGGTTATACAATTTTTGTTTCTCTTTCATTTTTACTTTTCTAATCTTGAGAATATTTTAATTTTAATTCCACTAGTCTGCTCTGGGTTTGATAAAATAATTATTTTAGTTTTCAGCAAGATCGGTGGAAGAAAAGAAAGGGTGGGCGGAGGAGTAGCGGGAAAGTGTATTATTTAGAGTGAGTGTGGGGGTGTTTTTGTGGAAAAGCGGCACCGGTTTATTTTAATGGAGAAGAAGATTAGTAAACTCGTGCCGCGGCATTCATTACTATAGATTAACCTTTTAATTTTATAATATTATCGAGCCATCTCAAACTCCGTCTAACTGTGAAATATTGCAACAACACGGCTCCAGTTCCACATCAACCCTCCTAATAATCTGCCCCTATTTCCACTAAAACTATACCCAACTTTGCCTACTTTCACCGTAAACCATCCCGCATGGCTTAACAGAGATCTTCTTAGGTTACAGTTTAAAAAAACAAAAATTATTAACAACTGAATCAGGAAGCGTCGTACGAACGCTCATGTTTAAATAACACTTATTAGGAGATTTTGTTTATGAATATATTTATGTAAGAAGTCTATCTGATTGTTTGTTTCAAATCTACAATTTAATTCCAAGCTCGATAAAATATCACTCTCTACATCAGATTTCGATAAACCGCTCCCTTCCTTTCCCCCTCCCTACCTCGGGCAATGCCAGGTACTTCAGATACATTATTTAATATTACAATTAAATTAAAATTTAATTATACAAATTATACTTTAATTTGTATATTTAAAGCAAGCATCTTACTATAAATATATATTAAATATAAGAAAAAAGTTGATCATGATGAGTTATAGTGAAAGAGTATGTTCGTTAAAGGAGTTTGGATTGAAATAGGACTGTTTTCTACCTTCCCGGCCAATTAATTTAAAATATTATAAAATAAATCTCTTCCCTTCTCTACAGCTTCGCTGCTTGTATCAGGGTGAAATTTTACATCATTATATTTTATCTATTTATAAAACAAACTGACATTTTTGACATTATAACAAAAATATTCAAAACAAGTCAAGTAACAGGCTTATTTAATAACACTTTTTTCTATCGTTACAGCCTACGTTTACGCGAGCGTTGAGCGTGACCGCTTGGGCGGATAACGTTTTCCGACGAATTCAGCCTGGGCATTGATGAAATGAACATGTGTACCAAATTTCATCTAATCGGTGAGCTTTTACTCAAGTTATCGTCATCTGTAGATTTCGTTACGGATTTTGCGTGACGGTGATTTTGTGACGGTTACTTTGTGACGGTTATTTTGTGACGGTGATTTTGGTCGTTTTTTTCGGATTCACTCCCGGGCTCCAGAACGTGCCATAAGGAACTTCNTTAATAATTTAATCACAAGCATTATTTAAAATACTCTACCAATTAGTGTGGCACATATCTTCCTCACATTCTATTTCGTAAAATTTAATGATTTTATGCTTTTCAAACCTATTATCATCCAATTTATTTCATTTTCCCCCGTTTTTTAAATCTGACAAAATTATTTTAATTTTTACATAAATTAAAGTATCAATTTAGCTAAATTTAATCAGCGCAGACAGTTAAAATTAATCTGGGGCTCTGCGATCTTCTTTCGACGAACCATCAAAATTTCTTAAAAAGCATGTCAGCACTTTTGAAGATATAGATATAAATAAATATTTGTTTGTGCGCATGTGGAAGAAAAACAAATGGACGCATAAGGTTGAAACTTATATGGGACCAATAATGGGCAAATTATGACCTACCATGCAAATTTCAATTAATCGAACGAATAGTTTTTAAGATATGTTGGTTCGCAAAAATTGAGCTACAGGCCGACACTGAACCAAAAATATTTCCTGATGTCTGAAATGGCTCTATCTTGGGATATTTGAAATTGGAGACCTAAAAAAAAGTTTTCGTTCTTCAGAATGATCACATAGCTTCCGTTATCTTTGGTAAAATCGGGAGCAATAATAAAAAGTAAACGGATTGAATATAATTAGAAACTAAACCATATTTCAGAAGTAGGAACTTTTATTTATGTTCAAAAAAATTTAAATTAAACGAGATCTCTTCATTTCAAATCATGTTGTAAATTATGTTCTTGTGACTTACTTGTTTGAAACAGGCTAACTTCTCCAAAGTTTGATTCTGTTTTGTGGCATAATTCTGGTGTTGTCTTCATTACATAGCCTATTTAAAATTCCTTCCTTTCTTTCTGGTGGAAATCCTCTAGGTAATATCCATTTTTCNAACTGTGAAATATTGCAACAACACGGCCCCAGTTCCACATCAACCCTCCTAATAATCTGCCCCAATTTCCACTAAAACTATACCCAACTTTGCCTACTTTCACCGTAAACCATCCCGCATGGCTTAACAAAGATCTTCTTAGGTTACAGTTTAAAAAAACAAAAATTATTAACAACTGAATCAGGAAGCGTCGTCCGAACGCTCAAGTTTAAATAAAACTTATTAGGAGATTTTGTTTATGAATATATTTATGTAAGAAGTCTATCTGATTGTTTGTTTCAAATCTACAATTTAATTCCAAGCTCGATAAAATCACTCTCTACATCAGATTTCGATAAACCGCTCCCTTCCTTTCCCCCTCCCTACCTCGGGCAATGCCAGGTACTTCAGATACATTATTTAATATTACAATTAAATTAAAATTTAATTATACAAATTATACTTTAATTTGTATAATTAAAGCAAGCATCTTACTATAAATATTTATTAAATATAAGAAAAAAGTTGAGTTATAGTGAAAGAGTATGTTCGTTAAAGGAGTTTGGATTGAAATAGGACTGTTTTCTACCTTCCCGGCCAATTAATTTAAAATATTATAAAATAAATCTCTTCCCTTCTCTACAGCTTCGCTGCTTGTATCAGGGTGAAATTTTACATCATTATATTTTATCTATTTATAAAACAAACTGACATTTTTGACATTATAACAAAAATATTCAAAACAAGTCAAGTAACAGGCTTATTTAATAACACTTTTTTCTATCGTTACAGCCTACGTTTACGCGAGCGTTGAGCGTGACCGCTTGGGCGGATAACGTTTTCCGACGAACTCAGCCTGGGCATTGGTGAAATGAACATGTGTACCAAATTTCATCTAATCGGTGAGCTTTTACTCAAGTTATCGTCATCTGTAGATTTCGTTACGGATTTGCGTGACGGTGATTTTGTGACGGTTACTTTGTGACGGTTATTTTGTGACGGTGATTTTGGTCGTTTTTTTCGGATTCACTCCCGGGCTCCAGAACGTGCCATAAGGAACTTCGTTCCAAAACTAAACCAACAATGCGATTTGGCCAAACTGACAGTTGCATCTGGCTGATATTGAAAGGTTTATTATTAAATACATAATATGTAAAAAAAAAAACTATTGACATAAAAATACATGAATAAGTAAATCCCTAAAATAACCCGAAGGGTTTGGTTAATGGAAACTATATTTAAAACCCAATTGATCTGATGATAATTATTTCCACCTTTTGTTTCTAATTTAATAACGTGATTTTGAATGTAAAAAGTTTACTTTTAGCCGATTTAAAATATCAATTAATGTTATTGCGATGAACATTGCTACATCACTTTAATAACAAGTAAATAAAGCTAGGGCTCAAGTCTGAGAACAATTAAATGGAATATAATAGCTGGTCATGCTAAAGGTTTAAACTTCACGGTTTTAAAATATCGCTAATAATTTATTTCCCAATATTAATTCACCTATTTTATCTCGTCCGCTTGCAGTCAAATAACAAAAGCAGAGTGGCTACTAAATAGGACAGTAAAACAAGTAAATATTTTTCGGGGGGAAACATAAAGTTATATATTATATTGTTGTAGGTTTACGGGAAATTACAATAATTGTTGTTATTCTCTAGCGTTGTACAACAACTTCATTATCTGGCCGGACAAATTGGAAAATTTAATTATGCATTGTATTGCGTGGCCGGCCACCCTCCGCATTGCTGGGCCTCAAATATTTTCCAATAAATCAGACTTAATTAAAAGCAGCTGGGAGGGGGGTCTGGGATTTATAGTTGAGGTCTCCCCCCCCCCCCCACTCTATCACACCGCATTCATTCAACAACCTGACACCAAACATATTATCTAATCTTTCATACTTTTAAATTTGGTTTTAATCGTAACAACCGACAATGGATTCAGGGCATCTCAATTATCAATTAGTGTATTTAATTATTACATCGATTTAGAAGAGTGCTCACTTACTAACCGACCTCTTCTTTTTCTTCTAAACTAAACATGCTAATTAATACTTATATGTTCCTATTAAAGTTAAACAGGAGTATTAAATGAAGAGGGAACAACCACTTTACATATTATCTACTTCAAACAAATATATACAAAATTTTACTGACGAGACGACGACGCAGAAGTCGCACCAACTAACTCGACTTTTCTTTTAGAACTATAGATAAAATAATTTCAAGATAAAAATAACTTTATATACTACGTTTTTAAATTTTTTGTAATAAATCATAAATTTGAAACTCACCAAAATGAAGATCGTAAATATGGGTCATGTCAAAACAAATAAAATAACTTGGGGATTTTTTCCGAACTAACTTTCCATACAGCAAAATTTGCTGAAAACGAATTAAATTCTGCTGAAAGGCGGCTAAAAGTATTAAAATAATGCATTGCCATCGTGTTCTGAGCTACTCTAAAAGTTTCAAATGTCTAGCTAATCGGGAAGTTAGTTTAACACCGATTGCAAGATTTGTACTAGACCCACGAACAAGCAAACAAAAAACAAACAAGAAAGCAAGCTAATAAAAACGTAGTAAAATACATCGTCAAATGGATAATTACTGCAGCCTATAGACCTGCAAAAATCAGACGTTTCCCCACAATCATTTAAATATAATAGAGCATGTCTAGACTATTTTAGTCAGCAATAAACTGATAGAACATAAAATATATTCACCAGGGGCCGATTCCGATTCTGTACCTTCAAAACCTTCTATAAATGTCATGTGGTTATGTATCAAAATTTGTTATGAAGATGCACGCGCAGTCTGTCAACTTAAATCTTTAACTTTGTTTATAATAAAAATACAAAGAAGTTTATGTTTGGGTTCGATTTATAGGGGAGACCGGGGCACAGAGGACCTCCGGGGCACAGAGATCCACTGAGTTTTTTTTATTGTATAGTGGCGCTACAAACCGGAAATATGTATGATCTGTTAGAATTAGTTTGTTTCCAGATGTGAGGAATCACTGGCAGAGTTAACTAAGTTTGATCAATTTTTATACACTTTTTTTCAATTTTCATGGAAAGTGATCTAATATTTACGTTGTATATAATTAAATGTAACATTAATTTGATACAGAATTTTTTTTAAAAAATTACTGTATCTGATAAAACTTAGGTCTTATATTTATTCTTATTCAGATAAATCTGAATTGATAAACTCTATTCTACACTATTGTTCGTCAATATCTCGAAAATTTGAATGTTATAAAAAAAGAAAGCTATTCCTCGATATAACAATGTATCTTTACAACAAACAAAATAGTTTGTTCAAAAACAAAATTTTGATTTCAAACAAATTAGTTTTGTTTAAAATCAATATTTTGTTTTCAAACAAAATAGGTGGAACTATTGGTAAGTAATTAAGTGTAACCTTATTTAATTTTTCTCGCCTATGGCAGAAAAAGTTGTATTCACCCTTTTTTTGAGATTTCAACTGAAGCCGTTTTTGGTATTTTTAAGACCTCTAGAGTGGTTTTCAGGTAGACGTCTGTATGTGTATATGTGCCAAGAGTGTTGAAACTTAGCAAAAAAATCAGTCCTTACAAAGTGTTCTAGTGAGTTGTTAACTTGTACTATTCTTATACCCTAAATGACCCACCAAAAATAAGAAAAAATACGTGTGGTGTCGTGGGACACCCGGTAGGAACGAAGTTCCTTACGCTTTTCATTAAATATAAATTATAAAATCACAGCAATAACTACTTATACATGGTGGAGTTAGAAAAGAGAAGAAATTAAAATTAACTAAATGAAAAACTTTTTATTATATTTGAAGCAAGCGTCTTTCAATTTTCAATAAATTATGTATTGCACATTATTAATGTACAATTCTGTACATTAAGTACAAATAAATGTATTGTTTGTTGAGAAAAAAGTAAATGATACATTTGCAGTTAAAGCAGACGGTTGTAGAACTAAAAAGAACTGTCCTCTTAGACCCCGTCGGCATATTCCTCCAATTAAATATTAAAACAAAAAATATAAATCATTAACTCAAAAAACTTCTGCTTGTACCAGGTTGACATTTTACATGTTTGTTTCAATTGTACAATAGGTGATGAATACAAAGTTTAATTTAAATTATTCATTTAAATCAAAGTTAAAACGTAAGATATATCGGTAAAAACGTTGTTTTCATTATTTTAATCGTTTTGACCCATTTTAATAAATTTAGCGATCTATATCACTTCATAGCAGTGTCGGTGTTCGTTTTACTAAAAAATGTATTTAAAAAAGTCGTTTGTCTCATTAAATAGATGAAGTTAGAATTTTTTCCCGTCCAAAATTCCAATTTTANAATAGTTTATGCGTTCTAGCGAATCTGAGAATGTAACCCCGCTTTCTATTAATCTTATACATTAAACATATACATCCCAAGCATCACTAAGCCGGCGGCTTACTTCACAGTGGATTCAATTTGAATAACGACTAATTATTCTATGCCATGTTAATTTTAAAAAGATTACACAGGGCTTTGTGTTAACTTGATGTTAGTATCTGAGATCTCGGTTCATAGAGCTTTCAGATAGTAATACACGGCAAGAGATAGGGTTACTTTATGCCAGTAATAAATCTCGGCTAAGCCTTGAAGCATTAAACTAGGTACAAACAAGACTAGCAGTAAGTAATATTGCTTCAGCAACAATACACTCGCCTCTTCTATTTACAAAATAATCCACCCTTGGTCTTCCTCCCTAACCGGCTCATCCCCCATTTTTTTTTAAAAAAAAAACATAGTATTTACATATATATGGCTTCAAGGACACAAACAATTTTATTGCATATATATACATATAATGAATGTGACTTAGCCGGAGGCAGTAATTCAAGTGCATATTATTTACATAATATGCAGTGTTGGCTTGATTTATAGTTAATTACTATGTGGAAGTAAGGAAGACTTTAGGGGGTGCTTTAGGGCAAAGGGTATTAGAACTGTTGAAAGGGATGGAAGTAACAAAAAAGCGCAACAATAAAGAAATCGATAAATTATATAGGAAGGGCTTTATTTTGTAAGGGAATCCGAGGACACAGTATACAATGACAAGGAAATAAGAGGGGGACGACCAGGCAAAGTACACCCTTTTTCGGTTGTTTACATCCAATAAAACTCTACTTCAATCACAGGATACTGACACATTTTGTATAAAGATAAGAATTTTAAAGAAAAAAAATACGACCACTTGGATGAAAATAAGTATTTGAAGACGTGACAAATACAATGAAATCTAGTGAGGAACACCTACCTCTATCAAAGCATTTCCGAAATTTCGAGCTCTAAAACCTTGTATACCTTTGGAAAAGTATGCAGTTGTGTATTCTAGCTTACATTTTAGCATATGAGACGATAGACTGTGTCTAAAATCATTAACAAATGCTTTTGATAGTTATCTAGGTAGCAGTACGATCATTACTTTCAGTTTAATACGATTTTAGTTAAGAAAATCTCACAGTTTTACCACAAATGCAGACTGTTGGAATAGTGGCGTTCAATAATCTTTATCGAAATGTGTGGATGTGTTGTTAGAGGTTTCTGAGTTTCTGACAGACCACATTATCTTAAAATGTAAGTAGGAAAACTAAACAAATCAGTGCGGCCTAGACACATGTCGTAAAGATTTACAGAAGATTGTTAATAATAGAAAGGTGAAGGTTAGTTTTATATTACATAGGTAAGTGAAATTTATTGTAGTGTGTTGTTAGCAATGAAATGTAAATGTTTATATAAATACACAATGTTGACTTTTCTATAACTAACGTGGTAATTCTTCATCTTGTATGCTGCTCTGTATAAAGTATCTATTTTTCATTTATTTTTTGTTTGACTTGACAGTATAATGTGCAGTACATAAAATGTGCAGTACTTACAAAACACAGAGAAACGTTTTATCTCTTGAATTGCTCTTGAGAACCTTAATCTCTTTTATTTTAAGTAACAAAACGCTTTTAAAAAACCGAACAAAACCCTCTTACCTTTGAGTTACAAAATGAGCAGATAAAAGTAGATTAAAACCGAGAAAACAATTCGACATATAAAGTCGCGTTAAATGGTAATGTAAGGTTTTCATGAGATACTCAAATCACTACATAACGCTACGAAGTACAGAGACCAAGTCATTTCAGCTCGCAGTATTTTCGTTTCTCGAACCTAATTAAGCCGCGGAGCCA
This sequence comes from Gerris buenoi, assembly GCA_001010745.2. Lineage (NCBI taxonomy): Eukaryota > Metazoa > Arthropoda > Insecta > Hemiptera > Gerridae > Gerris > Gerris buenoi. The sequence continues at coordinate 399,460 of KZ651194.1, forward strand.
AACGGGTAAAACAGAGATCTCTACAGAGTCTTTGCAAACCTCCCCAGGCAGAACAAGATTTAAACGAGTCCCTCGTTTCAAAGAGACCCCGACCTTTTTCAAAAACAGTATTTTTTAAATCCCCCATCTCCTCTTCTCGTCCTATTCTGAGGCTCTTTTCATTCGGATCTAAACGGCGGAGATTTGCGTAATACCAAAGAAGAAATAACAGGGAACTCAGTAAAATCTTTTTACTTTATATCTCTTCTCTTTTTATAGGTTGTTTAGGATTTTTCTTTTAATAATAATAAGAGTATAGAAAGAAATATTATCTTGACGTATACACGTCACCTATGGATAGAAATGTGTCTAGTTTACCTACAGCTAACCAGTCATTATAATAATTTAGAGCGTGTGACTCTATTGAGTGACTGTGGGCTATTATTCATTTGTACAAGTACTTTATGTACTGAAATGCCAGATCAGTCTCGACCTAATACCGAATAGACAGTTATTAGAGCCAAGAATTTTTTAGAACTTAAAAACCACCAGATTAATACCATAACAAGAAGAAAACAGATTCCATTCAAATCAGGAAAAGGGACTATTTCGTCATATAATCTAAATAATATAAACATCGATAAAATTACAATTTCGGAAAACACCAAAAATTAAAAAAAAAATATTTGACTTTTTATCTGACTAGTTTAAATGAAGTGTTTATCTTGGTAGATTTGTCACATTCTTCTCCACCCATGACGATCTAGGGCTGCTCTTAGCTATGTTGATCCACCATAGCATCTTCTCCCAGGCGGTTCCACGTCCCAGTACTCTTTAAACCTTCCTCTTTTCTTTTGCGTTCTAGCGGTGTCTATTCTAAAATTTTCTTCGTTTACCTTCTGTCAGTCTTTCTGACCAAATGCCCCGCCTATCTCCATTTGCCATCTACAATTTATTTCTCTATAACAATCGATTTTGTCTGTTCCCTTATCCACTTGTTACATTTATTTCTTTTTCCAACACTTAACATACTTTGCTCCATTCTCCTGACAGCTACTCTCAGCCTGTCTATATGAATTACTCTTTGTTAAGGTTAAGCAACCAAGACTTGGATCTATATATTATTACTGGTTTCATCAAACAATTTGCTAACTTTGTATTTCTCTAACCCCTCTTATCTCTATCGCACTCTTAACAAACAGTTAAATATATATCTCTCTCACTGAACTTGTTTGTTTACAAAACTTTTTTAATAATATAGATAGATGATATGAAAGATTCATGACGTTTGATTACCACAAAATCTCAGTCAAAACAACGAACTCTTTACTTATAACACTTTTTGAGACTTATCTTGGAGCGATATCTGTTGAATGGCCAAAAAATACCAGTTTATACGGCCGTCATACTTTTACAAATTGATATATCTTAGACCCTCCGCACACGGAGCAACTCAAAACAAACTCAACTGGAAACTCCAGTCATTTTTGAGTTGAAAAAAAGTAAACCCGCAGTTGGTAATGAGTAGCTCCGTGTGCGGTGTCCCATTCAATTACACAGGTTGAAATTCATAGTCAACCGGTTGGTGATTTGAGTTTGTAATCAGTGATTACAAACTTAATCAGAAAAATCAAAATCAGTTTGTTTTCAGTTGCTCCGTGTGCGGAGGGCCTTAGTATTATAGAGGCTGAAACTGGTCTGAGATCCGGAGGGTCTGAAACCGGTCCGGAGGTATAGACTAATAAACTATTATTGTGGTATAACAATATTTTAAATCACAGTGTTGGGACATTTAAGTTTATTGTCGGTTAACTGAAAATTAAATATTCGTTATTGAAGTTTTTTGACACTTGCTAAAACCTATAAGAAACTCTTACTGTTAGAGTATAATAGTTTATGCGTTCTAGCGAATCTGAGAATGTAACCCCGCTTTCTATTAATCTTATACATTAAACATATACATCCCAAGCATCACTAAGCCGGCGGCTTACTTCACAGTGGATTCAATTTGAATAACGACTAATTATTCTATGCCATGTTAATTTTAAAAAGATTACACAGGGCTTTGTGTTAACTTGATGTTAGTATCTGAGATCTCGGTTCATAGAGCTTTCAGATAGTAATACACGGCAAGAGATAGGGTTACTTTATGCCAGTAATAAATCTCGGCTAAGCCTTGAAGCATTAAACTAGGTACAAACAAGACTAGCAGTAAGTAATATTGCTTCAGCAACAATACACTCGCCTCTTCTATTTACAAAATAATCCACCCTTGGTCTTCCTCCCTAACCGGCTCATCCCCCATTTTTTAAAAAAAAAAAAAACATAGTATTTACATATATATGGCTTCAAGGACACAAACAATTTTATTGCATATATATACATATAATGAATGTGACATAGCCGGAGGCAGTAATTCAAGTGCATATTATTTACATAATATGCAGTGTTGGCTTGATTTATAGTTAATTACTATGTGGAAGTAAGGAAGACTTTAGGGGGTGCTTTAGGGCAAAGGGTATTAGAACTGTTGAAAGGGATGGAAGTAACAAAAAAGCGCAACAATAAAGAAATCGATAAATTATATAGGAAGGGCTTTATTTTGTAAGGGAATCCGAGGACACAGTATACAATGACAAGGAAATAAGAGGGGGACGACCAGGCAAAGTACACCCTTTTTCGGTTGTTTACATCCAATAAAACTCTACTTCAATCACAGGATACTGACACATTTTGTATAAAGATAAGAATTTTAAAGAAAAAAAATACGACCACTTGGATGAAAATAAGTATTTGAAGACGTGACAAATACAATGAAATCTAGTGAGGAACACCTACCTCTATCAAAGCATTTCCGAAATGTCGAGCTCTAAAACCTTGTATACCTTTGGAAAAGTATGCAGTTGTGTATTCTAGCTTACATTTTAGCATATGAGACGATAGACTGTGTCTAAAATCATTAACAAATGCTTTTGATAGTTATCTAGGTAGCAGTACGATCATTACTTTCAGTTTAATACGATTTTAGTTAAGAAAATCTCACAGTTTTACCACAAATGCAGACTGTCGGAATAGTGGCGTTCAATAATCTTTATCGAAATGTGTGGATGTGTTGTTAGAGGTTTCTGAGTTTCTGACAGACCACATTATCTTAAAATGTAAGTAGGAAAACTAAACAAATCAGTGCGGCCTAGACACATGTCGTAAAGATTTACAGAAGATTGTTAATAATAGAAAGGTGAAGGTTAGTTTTATATTACATAGGTAAGTGAAATTTATTGTAGTGTGTTGTTAGCAATGAAATGTAAATGTTTATATAAATACACAATGTTGACTTTTCTATAACTAACGTGGTAATTCTTCATCTTGTATGCTGCTCTGTATAAAGTATCTATTTTTCATTTATTTTTTGTTTGACTTGACAGTACCATAAAATGTGGTTGTTCTTTCATTTCTTAACAGGTGTAGGAGAAGGAATATAATTTTAGAGATAATAAGCATAAATATCAGGGAATTTACGGTAGCTACTACTCAAAAGAACATGGATTTTCCTGAAAACATGATTTTTTTAAAGAAAAAATGGAAAACTTAACTTTATTTTCCCTCCTCTTCTTGGGCTATAAGGGATGATCAATAAAAAAACTGATTTTTTTTTATAATTTTGAATAAAATTTTTCGCCTATACCTATATGTTATCATTTTAGGCCTGATGATACCTAGGTATAGGCGAAAATTTGTATCTAAATTATAAAAATGATATAAAACAAAATCAGCTTTTATTTTTAATATTTTATTTTATTTTTTTATTGATCATCCTTTATATAGCCCTAGAAGAGGAGGGGGGAAAATGAAAAATAATCTCCAACACCAACTATTTGATAAATTCCCTAATTTGATATGTGTAAAAGCTTGGGTTCCAACTGAATGTTAAATTAATGTACGTATTCCACACGGATAAATCTGAATTGATAAACTCTATTCTACACTATTGTTCGTCAATATCTCGAAAATTTGAATGTTATAAAAAAAGAAAGCTATTCCTCGATATAACAATGTATCTTTACAACAAACAAAATAGTTTGTTCAAAAACAAAATTTTGATTTCAAACAAATTAGTTTTGTTTAAAATCAATATTTTGTTTTCAAACAAAATAGGTGGAACTATTGGTAAGTAATTAAGTGTAACCTTATTTAATTTTTCTCGCCTATGGCAGAAAAAGTTGTATTCACCCTTTTTTGAGATTTCAACTGAAGCCGTTTTTGGTATTTTTAAGACCTCTAGAGTGGTTTTCAGGTAGACGTCTGTATGTGTATATGTGCCAAGAGTGTTGAAACTTAGCAGAAAAATCAGTCCTTACAAAGTGTTCTAGTGAGTTGTTAACTTGTACTATTCTTGGGAAATTACAATAATTGTTGTTATTCTCTAGCGTTGTATAACAACTTCATTATCTGGCCGGACAAATTGGAAAATTTAATTATGCATTGTATTGCGTGGCCGACCACCCTCCGCATTGTTGGGCCTCAAATATTTTCCAATAAATCAGACTTAATTAAAAGCAGCTGGGAGGGGGGTCTGGGATTTATAGTTGAGGTCTCCCCCCACCCGGGGGCACCCCCCCCCCC
>KZ651194.1:417855-435197 GCA_001010745.2 Gerris buenoi
TTATGAAATGAGTCATTATGTAACACTGTCATGCTTACAATAAATTATTGCTTTTAGGCTTGAAAATGGCTGGCAAAGCCGAAACGTCGCCAAAAGAAAAATGAAGTAGTTTTTCTTTCTTCCTTCTCCTACCCTTAAAGGATCTACTGAATATAACAATTTAACTTGTTCGTTTATTTACTTTTGTTGTGTTGCAGCATGGAGCTAAAAACTGTAACTAAAGTTTCAAAAAAAAAAAATAAATAAATAAATAAGTTTGCCAATTAGTGTGGCGCAAAGCTTTCTCGCGGGTTATCATTGGACATATGGACGAATAAGTAATTAAAGGGTAATTTTAATCCAAATTTCATTAATAGTAGACGAATTATTTTAAAATATCTATTTTGTTTCTTAAATTTTTTTTTTTTCACGAGTAGGCAGTATAAAACGTATAATATACTACTTTCTTAAAATTTTGAACTTTGTTTCCGTTAGTAAACCCTCCTGCAAAAATATAATCTGAAGTAATCAAAGAGTCATAAAAGTAATTCAGCGATGACAAAATAAAAAAATTGATTTTCCGGGCGGCACAACTACAGGTTAGGTCTGATTATTCTGCCAAGTTTCAACTCTCTAGGTTTAATACCTTGGGCGCTACGATGATAACACACATACATACAGACATACATACATACGTCATGCTGAAAACAGCCCAGGAGGTCTTAAAAACACCTAAAACGGATAATTCCGTTGATAAATAATAAATAAATAAATCCTTTATTATTGCTTTAAGTACAATTTAGTTTATATGATTGCAATTCGTCATTTTTCCCAATAATATCAATCAGTACATTTTCTTTTGGCCAGTATTGTTTGTAATAATTAAATCGTTAAATAATTTAGACAGACAGAACATAAATAAAGTATAACTATTCAAAACAAATTCAACAAACCACAGCCATCACAGAGAGGATTAAAATTAAAATTAAAATTAAAGACCAAAAATAACAATTAAATATTAAAATAACAATTAAATAATTGGAATAACCATCAAATATTAAATCGTCGTACTACTACGACGTACTACTACGACATGCCCAGAAAACAAAGACGAAGGTTGTAACTATCACTGTTTTGGCGTCTCTATTACACTATTTTACTTTCAGATTATGATTATTTTATTTATTTATCACTGATGGTATTTTGGGATAATATTGTTTCTTACAGAGACTTTGAGTATTAGATCTGATGATGATGAGTTGAAGTTAATGTTGGGTAAAAATAAAAACAAACCCAAAAGAACAAAATAACTAAAACTTTTCTATTTCTTATTTGTACTATTAAACCTTAAACCTATTATTTTAGTAACTTTTCTTTTTGTAAAGTTAGTCTCATTTATATTAGGGGTTATTTTGTAATAAGATAACAACTTTTTAAATTCTCTCTACTGAGATAGACAATATCGCTTCACATTTGGGCTTCACCTTCAGGCTCGTAAAAATCCTATATTATAGTAAGATGAGTCATACCCATTATAATATACCATATTTTTTTATCTAACTTGTTAAATAAGAATTAAGCAGACATAAAGTTATATCTGTGAAATAACAGCACTGTTTAATTTTTAAAATCAATTGATCATTTATTATTTATAGAAAATAAACATTATTGCTACCACTACTAACATTGTTATTGTTACTTTGGAGTCGATCGCTCCGAATTTATGCAATTGTTGTTATTTAGATCTTAGTAACAAAGAGCAACTCTTGTTAGTCTGCCTTTCTTTAAAATTGTATAAATATATAAATTTCTTATACGTAGTTTAACGATCCCTGATGTTGTTAAGAGTCACTGGGTGACAAAAGGTCTGACACAATAAATCTTCTTAAAAAATCTGAATATGTTTTGTATCTTATCCTACCGAATGCAACTAAGAACTTTGATTAGCTGTTTAAGGAACACAACTGTAGAACGGCTACATCAAATTAAAAGTTACCCATGTGTTGGGTAATGTTATGATGGGTAATCAAGTAGACTAAACCTTAACTTCCTCAAGAAGAAAGCCGAAACAAAGTCGAGAAAGGCTTATCGTTAGGTTTTCTTTTACTATATATATATAAAGGAAAATCTCTTACGTCCATATTTTATACAAAATGTATATTTTTTAAAAAGACATATTTTTGTGTTGCTCGTAGAATATTGCCGGTTTTTTTATTTTTTTATTTTGGTTATGGTAGTAGAGGGGAGTATGAGGCGCATTTCGGGCCATTACCCGGCGTATATTCTCCCATTAGTTATACAGGGCTATAGGAGGCCGAAGCAAGGCGCTATTTTTCGGCCTTACGGCAATTACATATCCTGCGATGACAAAGAGGCTCCAGGATACGTTCGGGGGCTCATATAGTCGGGCAAAGTCAGGGGGCCCAATAACACAATCTAACAACAAATTTCGGGCCTTTACTACGTCCTTCCTCTCCCCATGTGGCCATCACTAGACTAAATAACATTAGTTTTACGATATCTCAAACCTAACTAAGAACTATCTTGAGAAAATCAGCTGGTTATTAATCATTGATTAGTATTAATTAATATTAATTAAGCAACGGAAAGTTTAAATTTTAAATCAATTTATTTTTTTTTTTTTTTTTTTACTTTTCCTCCCTACCTATAGTAGGAAAAGTGTTGTTTTTTTTTTGTTTTTTTCAAACGCCTATTGCTAAGCCATGCCATACAGACGAACAACACATATTCTAAAAAGGTAATAAAAGATTAACTTGTACATTACACATATTTCTGGCTTGATGTTAATAAGAAAATTTTTAGCAAGCTATCTCCTGGACTATCAGCTCAGAGGTAATCATCACTTTTTAGACAAAATTACATTAAAATTTCCTGACTATCTAGAAGGCTGAAACTTGCCCAGATTTATTTATTTCCGATGAAAATGCAATAATTAATCGTTAATTTTACAAAATCGTTTGCATTAGTTGGTTAAATCAATAAATATTCGATAAATGTTGACGGTAAAATTTAAAAAAAATTATAAACAACGAGACCAGTGACAGCTAGGTAATTAAAGTTATAATAGATTACAAGATTACGGAAGACAAGNTGGTTCGAGTTCAGGAGCGTTCCATCAAAACGAATTCACGAATCAATTGGCGACTGATGCAATGATGGCGAATGCGCATTACGTCCATCTCTAATTCGAAACTGTTGGTTGGAACAAAACTATTATCACAGTTATCACTCATGCTGCTCAAGATATTCTTTAGCACAGATATATATTTGGCTGGTCTCCACATTTTGCTTCCGAGCTTACCGAAGGTAAGGGAAGCACTGTGTTCACTTTTGAGAACAAAAAAGTTTTATGCCTCCGATTTTAAAAATTCCAAGACAGAAATCCGTTTCAGACATCAGGGAACATTTTTGGTTCCGTGTCTGTCTGTCTGTCNAAACTAAATTATATGTTCCATTAAAATCCCTTAGAATTTTCGGTATGCACTTATAGTTTTTTTAATGGGTAAAATGGCATATATCCATTTTGGAAACATGATATATATATTTGAGAACTAAATTTCAATAGCTTTAAAATTATTCATAACTTCAAAAAATACAATTTTTGGGGCTCCATAGTTACGGCCCCCTTAGACATTTTTTAAATCAACTCCTGGAAATTTCATTGGACCACAGATATGTATATTTATGTATTTTTGCCTCATTTTTAGGACCTATCCTAATGGGTTAGTGTTCAAATTTGCAAATAATAAAATTGTTGGGGTTCCATAGTTACGATGCCCCTAAAATTTTTAAAATTCGAATTTTTTATATGAACTCCCGGAAATTTCATTGGACCCCAGATATGCATATATTTGTATTTTTTCCTTATTTTTAGAACCTGCCCCAATGAGGTAATGCAGAGGGAGGTACATTTGTGTTTGTTTTGATTTTTTGGGGGGTAAAATGTCTGCCATTTTAGAAACACAATATCTATTTGTGATCTACATTTCAATACCTTTGACATTATACCTAACTTGAAAATTAAAAAATATCAAATATTGCGATCTATTCGCAATTGATCGCAGATTGCAGACAAGGTGAAATGAAATACTATTCTCTATACTATTCTCTATACTATTCTCTACTATACTATTCTCTATACTATTCTTATTCTATTCTACCATCTTGGATTGCAGACACTTTGAGTGTTTAAGTCCTCAATAGTTTTTCTTTTTTTGGGCAAAAAAGTTTAACTTGTATACCTAATTTTAAGTCTATATAGCTTCAGTAGGTCGGGAGATATACTCCAAGATGCGACGGACGGACCAACTACCAAAAGCATAAGGGTTTCTAGGACGACCTCGAAACCCTAAAAAACAGAAGAAGTAAAAAAAAGAAACAATAAAATGATCTCATCAAGTAGATGAGTAAAGTGGTCGGATAACCCCCGTCCTGTAATGACCTAATAAGTAGTCGAACGGGACTAAAAAAACCCAAAGAAAAAAAAATAACAATAAAAATATTGTTAAAGGATTAAAATATATAAAAAAAAAAACAGTGTACACTAAAAATTCCAAAAATTGAAATTCAAATTATAGGTAATAATACATATAATATAATGAGTAAACATAAGGTAGAGAAAAATTGAATAAACAGAATGGATTATAATGATTAGATTAAAGAAAGGGATCTAGATAAATAAAACAAATAATAAAATAAAAACTGGTCATTTAAAAAAATGCATAACATTGGAATTGAATTTATATTATGGAAGACAGGGGGATTGGAGGCGGCGGATTCATTGAATAATTATTACGTATTTTTAGAACCGTAAAAACTGTTTCCCTATTAATGCAGGAACTCGTAATAAATAAATAAATAAATAAATCCTTTATTATTGCTTTAAGTACAATTTTGCTTATACGATTGCAATTCGTCATTTTTCCCAATAATATCAATCAGTACATTTTCTTTTGGCCAGTATTGTTTGTAATAATTAAATCGTTAAATAATTTAGACAGACAGAACATAAATAAAGTATAACTATTCAAAACAAATTCAACAAACCACAGCCATCACAGAGAGGATTAAAATTAAAATTAAAATTAAAGACCAAAAATAACAATTAAATATTAAAATAACAATTAAATAATTGGAATAACCATCAAATATTAAATCGTCGTACTACTACGACGTACTACTACGACATGCCCAGAAAACAAAGACGAAGGTTGTAACTATCACTGTTTTGGCGTCTCTATTACACTATTTTACTTTCAGATTATGATTATTTTATTTATTTATCACTGATGGTATTTTGGGATAATATTGTTTCTTACAGAGACTTTGAGTATTAGATCTGATGATGATGAGTTGAAGTTAATGTTGGGTAAAAATAAAAACAAACCCAAAAGAACAAAATAACTAAAACTTTTCTATTTCTTATTTGTACTATTAAACCTTAAACCTATTATTTTAGTAACTTTTCTTTTTGTAAAGTTAGTCTCATTTATATTAGGGGTTATTTTGTAATAAGATAACAACTTTTTAAATTCTCTCTACTGAGATAGACAATATCGCTTCACATTTGGGCTTCACCTTCAGGCTCGTAAAAATCCTATATTATAGTAAGATGAGTCATACCCATTATAATATACCATATTTTTTTATCTAACTTGTTAAATAAGAATTAAGCAGACATAAAGTTATATCTGTGAAATAACAGCACTGTTTAATTTTTAAAATCAATTGATCATTTATTATTTATAGAAAATAAACATTATTGCTACCACTACTAACATTGTTATTGTTACTTTGGAGTCGATCGCTCCGAATTTATGCAATTGTTGTTATTTAGATCTTAGTAACAAAGAGCAACTCTTGTTAGTCTGCCTTTCTTTAAAATTGTATAAATATATAAATTTCTTATACGTAGTTTAACGATCCCTGATGTTGTTAAGAGTCACTGGGTGACAAAAGGTCTGACACAATAAATCTTCTTAAAAAATCTGAATATGTTTTGTATCTTATCCTACCGAATGCAACTAAGAACTTTGATTAGCTGTTTAAGGAACACAACTGTAGAACGGCTACATCAAATTAAAAGTTACCCATAATATTAATTACAATCCAGCTGATTTTCTCAAGATACATTATTTGAACCATATAACTCAACATTTTAATATTGTTGATAGCACCCTCACGCTTTTACAAATGGTGACATATACATACATTGTGATCGCTCGTAGTACAGTAGTAGGGGAGTTAATAAAATAGATTTGATCCTTTTATTAGAGCGAGTTTTATAATAGCATTTTTATACTTTATTTTTTAAATGTAAAAATATAACCATTTTTTTTGTTTAATTATTTTATCATAAATGATTAAGGTTAATATTGAAAAAAAAAGGCAAGTTGGAGGAAGATAAAGGCAGTTCGAAGCTCGTTGTTAAATGTTGCATTAACTTGTTTCTCTCAACACTACGATAACAAACCGACAAAAACTTGTTATCTCTTACAAAACACTCTTGAATCACTAAAAGAAAGAGGGTAGAGGAGAAGAATTAAATTCTAGTAAAATCCCCCCCCTCGATTGCGTATTTTCCGAAAATTCGGGCTCCAAGAAAAAGAGAAAAAGTGACTATGAGAGCGGTAGAAAAGTCCGTGGAAAGCCCTTAATTTTTTCCACATAATTTAACTTTTAAGTAAGACAATAATTTACAACTTTTTCCTTTCTCCCTACTTGTACTTTACTTAGGGGAAATAATTCTCGGGAATATTCCCCCGAATATTGTCCGAGGAGGAAAAAAAGAAAAGCCTTTCCTATGCTGCTAAGCTTTGTTTCGCTCCCTCCCCAAGACTATTTGAAATTCAGACACATTGTTAGAGCAATAAATATGTCATTGGATAACGCTAACATTAGACATTATATATATATATATATAAAGGAAAATCTCTTACGTCCATATNCCTCTTAATTTTATTTATTTGAACTTATTTTTATTTTTTTACCCTAAAATAATTCTTTTACAATTTTCTTCTACAAATTTATTCTTGCATTTTCCCCCCCAAAAACCTTTACTTTGGCCGCAATTAAACGACAAAATATCAATTTTTGTCATTTTAACTGGCCGCCATTTTGAAACGGCGAAAGATAAGAAGCTCTGGTTTGCGGAAAATGTTTTCTTTTTTCAAGGCCTTTAAAAATATGTATCACAGTGTAAGGGTTCCAATTTTAAATTTTAAAATTGTGTCCAATATAGCGGCATCAAAATGACGGGAAAAAGGGTACCCACAAAAAAAGTTGTTTTTTATGCATGATGAAGATTTCAACAAACCTCGGTTTGATATCTCATATATTCACGGAGATAATTAGCTGTTGCCGAACTTTGCCACACCCTGTATATTGTTAAACGTACAGAGTGGCATTTTAACGTGTGGTATTCTTAAAACTAATATGTACCAACAAGTAGGTAATTAACACAACGTTAGGTCTAGAGAAGTGTTGGCCTTGAGTATACACGTGCTGAATTAATTGCACAGTTTCCTTAGCCTTAGACCAGTGTGGTCATCCTGGAGTTTTCCCCTTGTCATCCGGTTTCTTGAAACTGTCTATATATGGGTTCTTAACNCTTAACTTCCTCAAGAAGAAAGCCGAAACAAAGTCGAGAAAGGCTTGTCGTTAGGTTTTCTTTTACAAAATAACAGGATGTCAGCTGTAAATGGCTTCCGACAAGAGCTCAGAAAAGGAGTGAAAAATCGTCAAAAACCTTAACGGCCCGTAGGAAAAGACGATAAAGTAATTCCCTGTCAGAGTCGTTGCCACCTTTGTGTATACATTAGAGGTTCTGTGTACGTATCGAGAAGGGCTATATTGACAGGTTTCCCAAGGTTTGTTCAGACCGAGCGAGGGCGTCAAACTGTTAGGCGAACAATCGGGGTGTCTGGGCAAAAAGGTGTTAAAGCAGGGGTGGGTGATTCCCCGACGCGGGCAGCTATTGTCCGAGGGAAGGCTTGGTAAGGACGGGCCCCGAGGCGGTGCCGGAGAACTAGAACGAGGCCTGTAAAAGACAAGCAGAGGGAAAGAGACGGAGCAAAGTCACAATATTGACTTACCGTCCGGTGTTCCGCTCTCCTCCCCCCACCACCGGCCAAAGGTAAACATACTTTAGGGAATTACCAGTGCCTCTGTATAGTTGCCTTTCCTAACGGGCCCCAAAGCTTTACAAAACCTCTCTCGAAAACCAGGGTTTACAATACGAGGCCCGGAGACAACCGACCTCCCCAAACAACCAAATCGATACCGGAAAAACCTTTCCTTCAGCTGTGCTCAACCGTCGGAAAAACCGAAAAAGAAAATCGGTGCTCTCAACACAGGTGGACGAGATGTGCAGCGGCTCGACGTTTCGCCGCCACCTTGTTGATTTATTGCCGGAACACCACGGGGTCTCCCCTTCATAACAATACAATCTCATTTCCTAAAATCACTTCGATAAAAGAAATTACTCTGTTCTGCATTCTTCTTTCTTCATTGTCTCAACCGAACCCTCACAAACAAACTAGTTCGATAGACAATTGTTTTCAATAAGACCACCTTAGAATAATAAAAAATCCTGTACAGTACTTGCCAGCACGTTACTAAAATGGTTTCTTCGGTAATAAAAATTCATAAATACATTATTATTATTATTATTATATTGCTATTTTAAACTAAATTATATGTTCCATTAAAATCCCTTAGAATTTTCGGTATGCACTTATAGTTTTTTTAATGGGTAAAATGGCATATATCCATTTTGGAAACATGATATATATATTTGAGAACTAAATTTCAATAGCTTTAAAATTATTCATAACTTCAAAAAATACAATTTTTGGGGCTCCATAGTTACGGCCCCCTTAGACATTTTTTAAATCAACTCCTGGAAATTTCATTGGACCACAGATATGTATATTTATGTATTTTTGCCTCATTTTTAGGACCTATCCTAATGGGTTAGTGTTCAAATTTGCAAATAATAAAATTGTTGGGGTTCCATAGTTACGATGCCCCTAAAATTTTTAAAATTCGAATTTTTTATATGAACTCCCGGAAATTTCATTGGACCCCAGATATGCATATATTTGTATTTTTTCCTTATTTTTAGAACCTGCCCCAATGAGGTAATGCAGAGGGAGGTACATTTGTGTTTGTTTTGATTTTTTGGGGGGTAAAATGTCTGCCATTTTAGAAACACAATATCTATTTGTGATCTACATTTCAATACCTTTGACATTATACCTAACTTGAAAATTAAAAAATATCAAATATTGCGATCTATTCGCAATTGATCGCAGATTGCAGACAAGGTGAAATGAAATACTATTCTCTATACTATTCTCTATACTATTCTCTACTATACTATTCTCTATACTATTCTTATTCTATTCTACCATCTTGGATTGCAGACACTTTGAGTGTTTAAGTCCTCAATAGTTTTTCTTTTTTTGGGCAAAAAAGTTTAACTTGTATACCTAATTTTAAGTCTATATAGCTTCAGTAGGTCGGGAGATATACTCCAAGATGCGACGGACGGACCAACTACCAAAAGCATAAGGGTTTCTAGGACGACCTCGAAACCCTAAAAAACAGAAGAAGTAAAAAAAAGAAACAATAAAATGATCTCATCAAGTAGATGAGTAAAGTGGTCGGATAACCCCCGTCCTGTAATGACCTAATAAGTAGTCGAACGGGACTAAAAAAACCCAAAGAAAAAAAAATAACAATAAAAATATTGTTAAAGGATTAAAATATATAAAAAAAAAAACAGTGTACACTAAAAATTCCAAAAATTGAAATTCAAATTATAGGTAATAATACATATAATATAATGAGTAAACATAAGGTAGAGAAAAATTGAATAAACAGAATGGATTATAATGATTAGATTAAAGAAAGGGATCTAGATAAATAAAACAAATAATAAAATAAAAACTGGTCATTTAAAAAAATGCATAACATTGGAATTGAATTTATATTATGGAAGACAGGGGGATTGGAGGCGGCGGATTCATTGAATAATTATTACGTATTTTTAGAACCGTAAAAACTGTTTCCCTATTAATGCAGGAACTCGTAATAAATAAATNTTATGCACCATTTCTCAACATTTTAATATTGTCTGACGCAGAACTTTTTCCGATTTTCCAGTCTGAGGCGTCAAAGTTATAGGGCTCAAATAATGAAATACGCCCCAAAACCAAAAAAAGTCACAGAGGAAAACGGTGTCAGACTTGGCCTAAACAAGCCATACAAAGAGGTTTGGAATCAGTATGTGTAATTGATTTTTTTGTCTATGGGCACCCTGACTATTAAGTTCACTTTTAATAAAAGTTAACTAATTAATGGAATTTCATCGGTTTTTTTTATATTTGTTCCAACGTTATGCTATGGGTCAAAAATATTTATATTTATGGTATTACCTATTAACCTATTTTTAAATGTTTATAAATTCAAAAATCGATAACCGGACGAAAATTCACTCAACTTGATGTGAGTATTACAAAACTTGGTAGGTCTGTCCTCATTTCTTTTTACATAACAACCATTCGTTGTAATAAAATATAATTTAGGATTGACCCCATTTCATCGAGATTGGGCTATCGAAAACATTTTTTATTAAAAAAGTCAAATTTTTGCGACAATACATCCATCACTATTAAATTTGACAGCACACACTTCATATTTAAATAATTTCGTCNTAATCGATTTATGAATCTATAGTTTTAACAATAAAACACGTAAAAATTAAGTCATTCTTTTTTGAAAAGCCCTGAATATGAAACAAAATTTGATCAATTTATCGGGACAGAAGGGAGCTTATTGAATCTGATTATTCTGTATCTAGTGCATAAAATTATTATGCTGATTTGTTGCCAAGCATTCATTTAACTTATTAAGCACAAGCCTCTTTATTTCTTCTCTTGCTCAGGTTAGATAGAAAAAAAATAGAATTAAGGTAATGAAGCCCAAAAGTACTTTCAATAATTAAGCACGGAGGGGTTGCTGCCTGAAATCCCCTCTCCTTCCTCTAGCTCAATTTTTTTTTACATTGTAAGTCTGTTGCCTGTTCTAAATCTCTCAGAGATTTTTTTTTTATGGAGTGGAAGGGCCAGGGAAAGCTGAAAGTTTTTTTTTAGGCTTTTCTTTCTTTCCGTCATGACAATTACTGGAAAGGTTAAAGAGGAAAGAGTGGGCTCTTGTATTTGTATAAGGTCTGGAAGGGAGCGGTCCGCGCCCCAGGTGCGGCCCCGAGGCGCTCTGTCTCTTTGTATCTGTATTCCCTTTGCTTCTCACTCGGCTGTACTCGTGAGGGCCTCGCAAGGGATTTTTCACTCTTGATTACAAGTTAAAAACTTTTTCCCTTGAATTTTTCGTCGTTGCAAGGCCCCGTGATCTCTTAGTGAAGCAGGTTTGTCGTTGGAAAAGTTTAGTTTTTTCTTCTCTTTTATATATTTCATGTTGCAAGGACTAAATCCCTTTTCTTGTTTCCGGTCTCAACACATTTGGATAATTAAATTTTTCATGAGTCTGTGTCTTCAATTCTTCAAACTCCAACATCCACCAGATTTTTTTCATTTAATCTTTTTATACAATGGAATATTAATTTTTACACTTGCTCGCCGCTTCACGGAAATCTTTATAACTAAACGAATATTAGACCCCCTCGAACCTATTATATTGAGTAATATTTATGCACAATAATGTATCACAATAAATATTATAATAAATTTTTCGTGAAACTTAACATAGAAGAATATATGTAACAGTAAAAATATGAACAATATGTATTTCATATTTAAGTAACTTAAGTTTTACTATCACTACAATTTTTTTAAAAATTGTGCCAATATAGATTAGAATAAAATAAGCGCAGACGGTTAAAACGTATATATATGGGACCAATAATAGGTTAATTGCGATGTTTGAAACGGATTTCTTTCCAGGAAAGTTTCATATGGAAGACATAAAAATGTTACACTTTTGTGAGGTCATTCTAAAGATCAAAATATTTTTATGTCTACCGTTACCTTCGGAAAGCAGAGAAATAAAATAAAGGGAATCTATAAATGTAAAGAAGAGAATACCTAATATTTCGACGGTGTGAATTTGATGTCTGTTGTCGCCATCACCTATTTCACAGATGTAGTCTCCAGCGTCTTGCGGCATGACTCCCGACACCTCCAGGTTGAACCCGTCTACCAAGCGGAATCTCTCGTCTCTAGTCACCATCAGTTTGTCTGCCGTCAGAACAGAGCTGCCTCGACGCCACAGCATCACATAACTCCCTGTAACACAAGTAAAAATTCATATAATAACAAACAGCGAAAACTCTTAACATCCCTCCACTGATTTCCAGTAAAAGGCTAGCCGTCCACTGGAACCGTAGGAACGTGCCCGAAAGCTCAGGATTTCATGGTTATTTTCGGCTTCCTGATTCGCCCCAACCCAACTCCAACTTTTTTTTAACTTGCTTTCTTCAATTTTTCTGTAAATATGATTACATAATACGTAATACGTTTTCATTAGTTTGCTTTCATGTTTGTTTGTTTGCCCAGTACAAATCTTACAATCGATTTTTAACTAACATCCCGAGTGGAACTTAGCTAGACAATTGATATTTTTAGAATAGCTCAGAACACAATGACAGTGCATTATTTTAATACTTATAGCTATCTTTCAGCAGAATTTAATTAGTTTTCAGCAAATTTTGCTGTATAGAAAGTTAGTTAGGAAAAAATACGCAAGGTTTTTTTATTTGTTTTGACATGACCTGCATTTACGATTTTCATTTTGACGGAGATTAAATTTATGATTTTTACTTTTCCTCACTACTAATAGTAGGAAAAATATTGTTTTCACCGAATTTTTTTTTCGAGATTTCAACGGAATTATTCGTTTTAGGAGTTTTTAAGACCTCCTGAGTGGTTTTTGGCATGACGTATGTATGAGTGTATGTGTGTGTGTATGTATGTGTGTTATCATCGTAGCGCCCAAGGTATTTTACGTAGAGAGTTGAAACTAGGCAGAAAAATCAGTCCTAACCTGTAGTTGTGCCGTCCGGAAAATCAACTTTTTCCGCCATCTTGAACCGAGTTTGCTTAGTCAGCAAAAATTAAAAAAAATCGTAATAAATCGAAAATGGTCCTGATCGAGTTGAAATTTGGCACGAATGTACTTCTCTGTATGACAAACAAGCCCACCAAATTACATTTTTATATTGGCCGCTATTTTGAAGTTATAGTTTTTTGAATTTTTAAACTTTGACGGTTAATAATACTGAAATTACAGATAGGTTTTTGACTTATAGCATATTGTTGGAACCGAAAAAAATTAAGGAACAAATATAAAAAAACACGATGACATTCTTTTAATTAGTTTAAAAGTTATAAGTGAATATAATTATTTATTAGTGCGATAATTTTTATGACGTCAAAGTTTGTTTACATCTGTCAAAATACCGCCAAACTTCAAANTTTTTTTTAAATTACAGGTGTTGCACATAAACTAAAAACTGTATACTACATAGTATATATCCAGTTTAACACAAACAAGAATAAGAAAGAAATAAAAACCGTTGATTGTAGAATGTTCGTTTGGTATAATAACTGAAGTACATAAATTTATAGACGCTATAAATAACCTTAACATTCATCACTATGGAATGTCATTTAAATTAATAGCAGGAACTATAAATTTTAATATAAAATATAATATCAAATATTTTAATCGTAAATCTTCTTAATAATGTTTCGCAAATAAATAAATTAAAAAATAACTTTTGTTTATTTAGTTAAATCTCTTTGTATATTTTATTGAACATTTTTAACTTTACACTTCAAGTATTTTGTTAGTTGTATGTTTTCCGGTGGGACTGCGTTACGACAGCATTAAGATGACTCTCTAATTAACTGATCAAATTGTCTTTCTCAGATTAAAGTTTTCAATTATCTTAAAACGATTCTCAAAGTTTCAATTATCATTACATGTTACTTAGTGTTTGAATTATCTAAACATTTTTTTTTTTTTTTTGGAATTATCCTCTACAGCTAGTAAAAATAGTTAACGCAGTAGCGTCATGATACACAAGACAATGACGAGGGGATATGAGAACGTTCAGAAGTAACTCTGTCGCTTTATTTTTCTTTTTGTTTAAAGGCACGAAGAAATCAAGGGAGAACAAGAGAAAGAGGGTGGAAAGAAAGAAAAGCGTCATGATTCATAAGGCTGTGAATCAGACAGCTTTACGATACTAAATATGATGAAAAACAGAGCGGTAGGGAGAGTTGCACAATGGAGCCGAGGTTGCCCGGTGTAATTTATACAAGGGAATGTGTTGAATGTAAAACGCACTGCCGTGTAGGGAATCTTTTGTAGGCAAGTCCGGCCCGCAGCGTAATGTCCGTACTCGAGTACAGTACAAAGACAGATAGAGTCCGACCCATTGTGTCCTTGCCAACACCTATACATCCAATCTCTCGTGCCCATTGAAAAACTACATCCCAAACATTACTTCAACCTCCCCCATTAGTTATTAAATCAATAATTATGATGGTGCAAGATTCAATAACTATCTCAAGTCCAAGAGGATGTACAAACCTTTCTAATTCTCATATTAAGGCTGTTATCAAATTGGAACAACAGGTCGTGGTAAAGCAAATGGGCCAATAAGTATACTCATGGGTAAGGAACCAGCGTGGCCGAGGTGCTCTGGGCGGCCCCGCCCAGCTATCAATGAGTCGAGGCGAATCAAGGTCGTGGGTTCGATCCCGTGCCATGATACTCAGAATTGCATCAATGAATCGCGGACGGAGCAGGGCGTGGGACACCCCCTATGGGGCACTCTTCACCCACTCTTTGATGTGGGTTCGATCCGTGTCATGAAATGCGATTTGCATTTATGGTTCGAGGACGGAGCAGGGCGAGGGACCCCCATGCTTTGACGGAGGCTTACATGGCTGACTAATGGACTCCATCATACTCCCTTCGGGGGTACAATGTACAGGTATGATGTGGAACGTAGCTGGTAGTCTCCACCACGGGGTTAGTAAAAAGGGCCTAGTGTGATCTGATTGCAAGGTTCGAACAAGTGGTTCTTCCTTCCCGTGTAACCACTACTACAACATAGTCATAGGTAATATGCGAAACATTACAACAATCATGCGCGAATCCAACATCAAAAAATTAAGGGTTCTAAATGTATGACACAGACCCAATATTTAAGTAAAGGATATCTTATTTCTGACCGTGTGTGTGTGTGTGTTGCAGCATAATAAAACTTTGAAATCAAGCATAATACAATATCTAAAGTCGTTTTCTTAAAAAAACAAATTTGTATAAAATTCAAATTATATTAGAAAAAAGTTTAAGGAAGTATGTTATGGAATTTACAGATAGATATGAAGATTAATATGGATTAAGTCCTTCCAAAACTTACAATAATTTGTGTGACAATACAACATTATAGTCCAAAAACAAAAAAAAGTGTGACTAACACCAAGCTAGAATTTTGTTTTAAAGTAAATCTTTTGGGGCCTTTTATGAATATTTGGTCGCCTATAAGTTCGTCTGCAGGACATAGCTTGGCAATAGGCATTTGAAAAAAACAAACCGGCCACCTATTGCCAAGCTATAACCCACAGAAGAACTTAGCCAACCTTATAATCTTAAAAGGCCCCAAAAGGTTTACTTATACACACATTTCTAGCTTGATGCACGCTGTTTTTTTTTGTTTTTGTTTTTTTTGCACGCTATTTCCCAGACCAAGAGTTTTATTTATTGTCATATTTTGTCTTATTTAAACAAGTCTTCCTCGAGTCCAAAACCTCGATTGAGTGAACAGTTACATGTTCAAAACCTCGATGGAATGAACAGTCACATGAGTATAAAATAATGTGATTCTTAAAAGAAAATGATAAATTTTGGTCGTTTAAATCTTGTTTTGATTCCCGCTGAGGTCATTTTTAATTTTATCAAATATTAAATATGTGCAGACGGTAGAAATAAATTACGGAACAATCTGTTGGCATCTTGCAACACCTAATCTAATTTGCTTTAGTTACTTAAGTAATTTAAAAGATATAGGTGTTCATGCGGAAGAAATAGGCGCAAAAAGTAGTAAGTATAATAAGTATATATATATATATATANACAATTTTTTCCGTCCTAAAATTTCAATTTTACATTTGAAGCTTAGGTTTACAAGAGAGTAGAGAGCGAACGATTTGGCGAATAACGTTGTCCAACGAACTCCTTCTGGGCATTGGTACGAACATTTATACTAAATTTTAACTAAATCGGTCATCATTTACTCAAGTTATCGTCATCGGTCTATTTCGTGACGGTCGTTTTTGCGGATTGACTCCCGGGCTCCAGACAGTGAAACGTGCCATAAGGAACTTAATTCCAAAAATATCAACAACTCTTGCGTTACCTTCGGTAAGCTCACAAACAAAAATTAAGGTGGTACAACTAAGGGCATCAACGCGTCCTCCTTTCAAACAGACCTCATTAATCTTTTTTACGCTCATACACAATATGCGTACGCCACAAGACACTATTATAATATAAGTTACAATAGAAACAGGAGAAAATAAAAGAAAAAAAATAATGACAACAGAGAGTAGAACAGTAAACGTTGTTTTCTAAGAAAAAACATTAACCCGATCCATTACCAACCCCACACTCTCCTGTCAACATAAATCAACATTATTTACCAAAGCAGGAAAAAAATAACAGGGATATTAATATTCAATTTTTCAATCTGGCATCCGAAGTAGGTTCATTCTTTTCAACATAATGAATAGTTTAGTTAATGAAATGTACCGACCGATAAAACAACGTATCGTATTTAATAATCCGATAAGATAAGCCCAAACAACCCCTCACACGTTTCCCCGTCCCCTACACTCATTCTAACTAAAACATAATCAACCACACACCCACAAATCCACTACACACACACACACACATACTCATATCAGTTACTTATTATTTACTAGCTGAAGAGAGAGTTTAGGGTTGGCGTGAGTTGATATTATGTCCTCTGCTATGGACTTTAAATCAATTAACAAATCGTGAGCTGAGTGTGAAAGGAAAGAGTTGGAAGAAATTACAATAATGAGAGAATAAAGGGTGAGGTCGTGGGTTCGAAACTCGTAAAGATAACAGATAAGATTAAGGTTTTGACGTCTCGCCACCAGGCGGCGTTTTTACTTGCAGGGAATATAAAAAAGTGAATTATAATGCTTTTAGGTTTTCCATCAGTTTCCTTTTCTAGAAGTCATTTCTCAACGACCTTTCATAATAATACTTGGCGTGCAACT
>KZ651194.1:450583-463841 GCA_001010745.2 Gerris buenoi
CCCCCCCTTAGTAACATAAGTAAGACTGATAACCTGCACGAAGTTTCTACTCAATACTCCAAAACGTTCTTAAGTTACTCATTTTTTTTTAAAAAAAAAGAAACATACAGACAGACAGTTGGAAAACTAAAAAAGATTAAAAGACATTTAAGATTATATAATAGGGCATTTCTTGAATGCTTTACTCTAGAAAATCATACGAAGTTTGTGCTAATAATTAATACACACCTTGTCAGGGTTTTGGATATGTAAGGAAACTCAGTCGAAGTTGTTCAAGTGGTTTCACACACAAGATATTTGTTGAGTTTTTGCATTTTATACTGCATTTTTCTCCGAGTATATTCCAATAAATCTTGTGAGAAACCCCAACTCTTATTTTTAAAGTGAATGCAAGCTAAAGATTTAAGATTTAAACTAAATAACCGACTTGGAACAAATATTTGACTTTTGATGTTACAAAATGTTATTCTGACTTAATTTTAAAATCGATTAATACGGTTTTCACTAGGACTCAAGCGAGTAAATTTCTTCTTAATTCCCTCTTTAAAGCTTTTATTTAACTTTTTTCTTTTCTTGTCTCTAAATTTTTAACCTAAATTTAACCCACTTCCGATTCCCTAGAAGTCTGAAACTTGCACAGATTATATATTTCTGATGATCCATTCCACCATCCAAATCCTCTTGTACAACTCCTGTCCTCTCAGTTTATCCCAAGCAACCGACCAAGACGTTTGAAGAGGAGATGGGTTAGAGATCTCTTCTTTAAAAATAACTTTTTCCCTTAAATTATGTTATCTCATTTTAATTATTATTATTATTTCATTTCTGTAAAAATAAAAAAAAAAATTGTCTAGTTACTAGTTATCTTGTATTATAATTACTTTACTATATTTATTACTGCTATGGTAGGGTAGTCACTGGACTACTTCTACACGTCTTTCCTATCATATATCCTAAGTATTATCAACATCACTTGTAACAATTTAAATTTGTAGTTGTTTTATCCAATGAAGTTAAAAATGAAGATCTATAAAAAATTTTAATCAAAAATGCCTTTATTTTTAATAAATTATAACGAAGTGAATGACTTATTTATTTCAATGTAATTGTAATTATAATGACGTAAGTCAGTTGAATGCACCATTGTACAGAGCAGTCTGTTTATATAATAAAAAAATTATTTTCTGGACGTAATTTGAGAACACCGGACATTTACAAATCCACTTATGGCATGTTTTGATTACGATTTACTAATTTCAACGAGTTTATATATAATTTCGGATGTCAGAAACAGGTTTACTGTTTAGCGAATGTGTAGGACTATTAGCGTCCCCTCGAGTCGTTCAGCATACTGTTTACGAGTGTTTCGTGCTCTACGATTCGTGTTACTTGAGGAAACTCGATATTATTATAATCCGACAGGAGGAGGCGAGATACCCCCGGTAGAACGGATGCAGTGACACAGGGCGATCCCGGTCCTGTTTATCAACGGCTAATCGACATGCTGTCGGGCGCCGCGTGGGGCCGACATCTGCCGTTATCCGGTTTATCCTTCACCCGAGTCACCGGTTGGTATTCGATCTTTTCCCGGCGTTGTCTGATCCGTCTAGCATTGTACTAGTCGAGACGCCCACACAATAGAGTACCCTCCGCGATACGTACTCGGCCCTATTAATTACTATACGACGATATTATACGCTGATTGGATTAATTAACTTTAGGACAGCACGGTAACATAGAAGTAAACGATACTTGGCCACAGCGAATTAATTGGAAATCAAGTTAAAAAATATGTGAAATGCAATATCAACTGTACACTATAAATCAGATTGGTTTCTTGTTCAAGAAACAATGAGGCTTTTTTGTGGGTTTAAGTTTATCTCTGTGTTAATTTAAATAGCATCGAGTTTGTGGAAGTTACATCAGTAGTTACAACAAAATTGCTCTCAAACAATACTCTTTCATACGGTGAGAGGCTGGGATCGATTCCCCACCGGGAAGGAGTTATTTTTACGGTAATTTTTGATATAATGTTCTATAATATTTGAACCAAAAACTCGAAAGAACTCAACGAACGGAAACACTGGACCAAGTAATTATGATGTGAATGAATGAATGAAAGCCTTTTATTGCCAGGTTTCTCTTTCGGTTCGTTATTTTCTTAATAGTGTTGGGTTACTATGGCAATTCGGCATATATATACCGAGGCGCCCCTAAGGGGTAATTATGATGTACTCGTACAAGAAAAAGTTTAGTATGAGTTATAAACAACAGATTTTTTTTTATAAAGAAAATTTGATCTGTGTGCTTTCAAACTGTAATAACATACAACTTTTAGTCGCAGTCAACCAACATAAAGAGCAGCAGTTACAATTAAATTGAAAATTTCTATTTAACCGATGTTTTGGAATAATTTGTTTCCATCATTTAGAAATTAATTATACCGAAACAACAGTTATATAATATTAACTTTAAAGGGTAGATCCAGTTATTTCAGACTTGTATTAAATGTGTATTGTTATTTTGACTGATACAGTCTTTTCTGAAACAAAAGTTGCTTTAACACGACATGTTACGCGGCCGGCGATTCCAATACATAAGGTAAAGTTTATAACTAATTATTTGCAAGCAAATACTTAGTTATTTAACATGGTAGCTTTTAACATGGCAATAAAACATGGTAGCTTCATAAACCAAAGAAAAAATATACATTAATTTTCATCAAAAGTAGATATTACAGCACTATGAGCCGTTTTCTTGGAAAGTATTAACCGAAACAATGAATCTTACTTCCGTTCTCTCAATAATTCTATAAGAATCATCAGAGCTTCCACAGAAATCGGTTCGTAGGTTTAGACCGTGCAGTTACTCACACAGGAAAGAAGGAAAGAGATGAGAGGAGAGGAATCAGATGTATTTAATATTATTTACTGAAATTGAACCTTGATACAGAATCATTATCTAACTGGACTTATGTTATCGTGGTTGTATATATATATATTTTTTTTGTTTATATCTTTAAAAATATTCTTAGATGTGATTTTCAGTCTCTCCCTGACATTCAAGCAGGGAAGATTCCAAGTTGTTGTTTTTTTTGTTTTCTTTACNGATGCTGACGCATTTACTGTTGCCACGAGCTCCGGCGTTCATACGAATTACATTAAACCCGGCGTTTAGTTTCCGGTTGCATGCGAGGGTTTTTCTGTTCAAAGAAAAGAGACAAGATTTACCGGCTCCTACATTCACAACCGGAGCGTTGTAATTGACGTTCGGGTCGCATGAGTCTTGTCGGATCTCCATCACCGGGTAATGCAAGAACTTGACGAGAAC
Organism: Gerris buenoi; assembly: GCA_001010745.2. Classification (NCBI taxonomy): domain Eukaryota; kingdom Metazoa; phylum Arthropoda; class Insecta; order Hemiptera; family Gerridae; genus Gerris; species Gerris buenoi. The sequence continues at coordinate 453,914 of KZ651194.1, forward strand.
ACATGTCTCTTGTAAAGAAGCCAACAGGTTCCTGTCCAAGTTGATACTGGAATACGAGTAGTGCACCTCCTTCACCAAAACCTCTAGAAGGAACAGGCTGTCTGAGGCAGACTCTTCATCTGGACACTGCGGCATTTTGTTAATGATTATACTGAAATTTTTGTCAAAAATGTGAAACTGTAATTTTGTTATTTTCTTGACATTAAATAAAATAAAAACACGTCAGCGTCAAACACCGTAAACACGTAAGACGTTAACTATAATATGTAATAACAAACAACTAACATTTCTTAAGCGGCCCGCACACGGTCAGTAGTATTGTCAATACAAAAAAGTACTGTCTCTCTTAATAATTTTATAAGAATCATCAGAGCTTCCACAGAAATCGGTTCGTAGGTTTAGACCGTGCAGTTACTCACACAGGAAAGAAGGAAAGAGATGAGAGGAGAGGAATCAGATGTATTTAATATTATTTACTGAAATTGAACCTTGATACAGAATCATTATCTAACTGGACTTATGTTATCGTGGTTGTATATATATATATATATTTTGTTTATATCTTTTAAAATATTCTTAGATGTGATTTTCAGTCTCTCCCTGACATTCAAGCAGGGAAGATTTCAAGTTGTTTTTTTTTTTGTTTTTTCTAAATGTTAAACATGTTTAAGATGTGTATAAATCTTTTTTTAAATTATATTTCTCTCACATGTATAGTGATGTTTTAAAATACTTTTTTAAAGAAAATATTTATTATACGGACTCATGTGACATGGAATGACCATAAGGTAATTTTTTTAAATTTTTAATTAATTTTGCTCTAGGTACGTAAATAGCTATTACGGTTTACAGGGATTTTTTACAGTTTGAGGCACGATGACTGCTACCTGGTGTGTGACGGCTACTACTGGCGCTATCTGATGAGCGACGGCGGAACCCAACTAGTTAGTGCCTCATAACGAGGCACGCCACCACCACCAGACATCCAACTACAACCCTACTCTCTAACTAAATAAATTTATTACACCTCTCGGAGAGAAAAAAACTGGTCTGGACAGGGGATAAGGACGGTATGCATAAATAATTGTGGCTCTTCCGAGCTAAACAAGAGCCTTCATTTGGCATTCCCTTGCAAATGCTTAGCTTTCATGCGAGCCAACTTTAAATCTACGATTAATTCATATGAGGAAGAGGAAAGGGAGGAATTCGACTCTGGGCATTTCGTGCTTCGGCCCTTGGTTAAGTAGGCAGGTCGAAGTTAACCGGGGATTAAACATTGATACCTATCACGAAGTGCTCCGTCACACCCCCGCGTTTTATCCACCGTTCACTGCCGATAACAGCCGGCTAAATCGGTTTCATTTCTCCTTCTAGTAAACCCACCGAGGCTTTCTTGACGAGCACGTTTCAGGCTGCACAGTCGGTTTAATTGCTACAAGGGACTGGAGTTTAACGAACAGTTTAATAGAAATGCGTTATGTGGACGTTAAATAAGATATAAGGATGCTCTGAGTACAAGCTACATATATATAATTGGTTTTGTTTATGTTTCCGTGAAAATGATTTTTTTTCTTGTTCCCTACTCTCCTTTTGTTTCCAAGCTTAGCGAAGGTAACGGAAGCTGCGTTATCGTTCAAGAGAAAAATGTAAGTTCCCGATTTCAAATGTTAGACAGAAATTCGNGAAAGACAGGGGACAGATGACAAAAGACTGGTGACGAGTCTCCACCGATTAATTATATCATTATTAAAAACTAATATTGTTTTACCAACAAAAAGACGCGGAATCATGCCTCTCTAGTGGGAAAGATCTTGTCTCCTGTTCCTTGTCACTTGACTTTTCAATGTGAAGGCAGTCATATTTTTTGTAATACTGTATCACACAGGATCATAGTGAAACCTAGTAATAATTTACACAATTGCAATCAATAGATTACGTAGGTTTGACAAAAACTAACAGAGTCGAACTCGATTAGTCATTTCCTTGTTTGTGCCAATTAAACACGTTAACATATTATTTATATGCATAATACGAACGAGTTAGGGACGAAACAGTTTGTATTTATATTTATATAAAGTAAACTCTTACGAGAGTGAAGCTTACATCTAAGTCTTATTTCTTTCCTTTCTTGCCGCCTTTTCCACCTTTTCCTCCTTTTCCCCCTTTCCCCCCCTTGCCTTTGCCACCCTTGTCCGCAGCGGGCACGTCCGAATCTAACCATTGGGTTTCGTTGTCCATTTTCTTTGGGGTTTTGTCTTCGTATTTCGGGGTTTTCAGTTCTATTTCCATTTTTGCCTTCCTGCTCTCGTCGTTCTTCTTTCCTATTTTCAGAATGAAGATATCGTGTTCCTTGTCCGCAGAAGGGTCAGGCTCCAGGCGGTCGGGCACCACCTGAATCACGTTCTTTTGACCAGTCTTGTCTCCTACAGCTCCCACTTTGTACTGGGTCGCCGCCATAAATTTCTTGTCTGCTTCCGTCAGTGGTACGTCCTTATCGTTCATTTGAAAGATTATCTGTTTCCCTTTCATACCGACGGAACCAGGAGCCATGGTAAACTTCCCGGCGTTTTTGTTCTCCTTCGGTTGGACGTCCTTCTCTGTGTTCTTGAGCCAAGGCACCATGGGCAGACCGCAAGGGCAATCCTCCCGCAGGCAATAATCTCCGGGTTGCATTTCCAAGGGGCAGCTAGGCTTTTTCTTTTTGGGTTTACGAGGAGGAGGACAAGGGTTTTGAAGACCCGGAGGTACCGGGTAGTCGCAGTCGCACAAATTCAGTTTGGGTCCCTCGGGAACCGGTGTATCTTCACTTTCCGTCTCGCCAATGGTAACTCTTTGACAAAACGGGAAGTCCTTTGGGAAATCTGGTATCCCGTTTTTGTTTCCATTTTTGCTCCCATTTTTGTTTCCATTACTCCCATCGCAGCTTTTCGGGCTTTTTTGGCTGCAAGGGGACTTCATCGTAGAAGCGTCTGGTGGGCAAGGGGGTGCAGACGATTGGCAAGGAGTTGCGGGGGTCTTCGCTCGTCCTCTACCAGAACACGAGTCGTCTTTCTCGGCCCAAGGTTTGCCATATTGGTATAAATCGTCATTCGGGCTGCCATATCCTCCCATATTTCTAGGCGGAAAGTAGTCGGGTGAGAAAGCCTGAGGGGGCCCGTAAGGGGTACCACCAAATCCAGGAGCACCCATAAAGTTTCCTGTATTGGGTCCAGCCCAATCTGTAGCCTGAGGGACTTGAAATGGGGGAGGTTGGGGAAACTGCGGGGCATATCCTTGAAAGGGTGCTGCACTGGCGTATTGTTCCCAAGCGGCACCGCCTCCGGCTGCCGAAGATCTAGGAAAACCTCCTTGGTACCGATCTCTGGGATCTCCAGATTCACCTCTGTCACACTCGTCGTCACAGTCTAATTTAAAACATTCCGAAGGGACGTTAAGATTATCTTTAGCGTCCTCACCCTTGAAGACGAAACTTTCCCTGTCATTCGAGCTCATCTTAAATTGTGTAGTTATTTGATTTCCGAAGCAAGAGAGTCGTAAGAAAAGTGAGATGTCACCTACCTTTTCACATTGGTCGTTAATTAAAGGGTAGGTTTCATTAACGCATTTAGTCGCTGGAGACGACGAGCTGCATGATTTCTTCATAAGTTGTAAAAAATTGTTGGACAGGTCAACGACGGCTTTACCGATGCTGACGCATTTACTGTTGCCACGAGCTCCGGCGTTCATACGAATTACATTAAACCCGGCGTTTAGTTTCCGGTTGCATGCGAGGGTTTTTCTGTTCAAAGAAAAGAGACAAGATTTACCGGCTCCTACATTCACAACCGGAGCGTTGTAATTGACGTTCGGGTCGCATGAGTCTTGTCGGATCTCCATCACCGGGTAATGCAAGAACTTGACGAGAACACATGTCTCTTGTAAAGAAGCCAACAGGTTCCTGTCCAAGTTGATACTGGAATACGAGTAGTGCACCTCCTTCACCAAAACCTCTAGAAGGAACAGGCTGTCTGAGGCAGACTCTTCATCTGGACACTGCGGCATTTTGTCAATGATTATACTGAAATTTTTGTCAAAAATGTGAAACTGTAATTTTGTTATTTTCTTGACATTAAATAAAATAAAAACACGTCAGCGTCAAACACAGTAAACACGTAAGACGTTAACTATAATATGTAATAACAAACAACTAATATTTCTTAAGCGGCCCGCACACGGTCAATAGTATTGTCAATACAAAAAAGTACTGTCAACCATATTGACCGCGTGCGGACAGTATTGATGAAAATTTGTTATTAAATTGCATATTGACAAAATAGTATTTTCAATAATATTATTGACAATACTATTGATCGTGTGCGGGCTGCTTAATACGATATTAATCAATACATACGAGTTCCTGCATATACTGGGGTATTTGTGAAATAATATCTTTATGGCTTCAAAAGATAATCGGTATTTATCAAAGAATAAAGGTAGAGGTTTTACCTTCCGTTTCAGATTCTCCGAGAGAGGAAAGTTCTCTAAATAACGGAAAGAAGAAAAAAAGGTGAAGGAGTGAGATGGCCCACTGTAACGGTGTATTTATTTAAGAAACGACAGGAAGTGTTTGGAGCGATACGGATAACAAAAGGACCCAAGGAGACTAGGTTGGCCGCTTCCTCCCCCGACAGTTTAGACATCCTAATAAAGGAAAGCCTTCCAAGACGCGCCCTTTAAATTACAAGGACCTTAAGCCCCCTCCCTCACGCTCTAAGCCCCCGGGGCTTAATTAGCTATTGTTACTTAAATTGCATCAGTATTTAATCCTTAACCTCGGAATTACGTTTAACCTTAATTGCATATTATAGCGAGAATTACCCGTTAGACTCGGGTCGGCCGCGGACTCTTCGTCTACCACGCTCCCCGCATCCAATGTCATTAAGTAACATTATAATTAAAAGCAAAAAAGTATATTCTAAAGCACCTTTTTTCAAGGGAGTGGCGAAACAGTCACCTTGTTTTCCCAAAGTGTTCCCCCTTTTGTTTCTTATAAAGGCCTAGAGAGAAGAAACGCCGCGGCTTCCTCTCTGTTCTAATAAGGCCAGAAATTTAAATGGCAAAGCAAGGATTTCTCATTAAAATGGAAAAGTCAAGAGGAATTTAATTCCAGTGACAAAACCCTCTCGGCTGGTTCAACAATAGAAACTAATATTTTTATTCTTTCTTCTGTAATAAAGACCGGATGAAGTGAGAATCCCACAACAGCTATTCTAAACACAACTTCACGCATTAAACTAACATCGTGTATTAATATTAACTTCGTTTTACTTACATCAGCTCAATTTATTTACCGGGCAAGTCTTTTAAGCGACCCGCATACAGTCAATAGTATTGTCAATATACAAAAGTATTGTAAATATTATTGACCGTGTGCGAAGGTATTGGAAGGTGGTATTGATTTAATAAAACAGTATGGATGAAAAATTTTATTATTTAACATCAATACTAGAAAATGGTGGGAACAATGACAATACTTAGTGATCATGTGCGGTAGTTATTCAATACTTTGTTCAATACACAGTTCAAATACAAATTTGGTCCAGGTAGGAACTAGAGTCATATTAATTAAAAATTAATTTTAGCGGTTAATTTAAATGAGAGTCGAATCTTTTGCATTTGAAAGTAGAACCTGTTTTTAAATTACCTTCTCTCTTGAGTTTGTCGAGCCTGCCTTTCTTCAAGATATTAAGTTTTCTTTAATTGTGTTTCTTATTATTATTATTTTAATTTATTTTTTGAAAATATTATGGAGGAAACAGAAATTTATCTTCCACACTAATGGCATCTCTCAAATTTGTGTCAGTGTTTTAAAAAAGGTTCTAGAATTTTTTTTAGAGTGTGGAACATGTGGACCTTCATTCAAAAATAATTACAATAGTCCTTGGAATCACTTATGGACTTTAATTAATTATAAAAAAGAGAAGTGTGACACGTCCAACTTGTGTGCGGGCATAAGGCAAAATGAAATGAAATTATTGGTAATAATATTGATCAGTGAGCGGACTGTCGTTATTGAATTGTATTGTACGAGATCATCAGTGAAAAACATGTCCCACCTTTCTGGGATTCGAACTCAGAGCGGGGGGGGGGGCTTTACTCAGCTCATAAACATATCAGGATAGCACCATGTATAATAGAAGTTTGTATAATAGGTGTTTGTAGTGCAAGCTATGCACAAAATTTAGAAACAAACGATAACTATAACCCTGCAATTCGCCTCTAAATTGGTTGTTTTGTGCTACTTACTCGAGCTAAATAAAATTAAAAGAGTAAATACTGAACAGTTTAATTTTATACCTATTGTTGGTTTTAATTTAATAGTGGCAGGTCATTTATTGTAGGAATGGTGAAACCTTGCTGGGAAACAACAGTAGTAAAAGCATCGTTCACATCGACCTCGTGTGCTCGTATTCATCAAGTACATTCATATTACATATGCTAATCATTTAATCATAATATATTCACCTAGTTCATAACACGTTTAATCATATTTATATTCTCAAAGTAGTTATATTAATAATCTAATCACATTCTTTAAGTATATTAATAATTTAATAATATATTTTTAAAGGTACTGATATCAACATAATATGGCCATTTTGATGGCTTGATCAGTTTATTTTATTCTTTAATTCCTTATAATATTCGTCATTTTCATATCTTGAAGAAAAAGAATAGCCTTAGTAAAAAACATAAAATTATGATTGATTACATTTTTGATAAAGAAGAGTTTATTCTTAATAACTGAATATGAATACAGTAAAGAAGGTATTATGAAGGAGTAAACCCATACGACATCTTAAACAGACACGTCAGGTTGACTCTGGATAAGATATAATCGATAAAAAATACATAACATTTGGAAGATTGGAGCGAGGATATTGCGGTTGCAAGAGATATTTTCACTTTTCACGAGATTCGTCTTTCTTCCACGAAGGTCGCGCGAAAAGGAAGGCTTACTTGCGTCAAGGTTCTTAAGAGGATACTGCACGATAATGAACTGCCTGAAGGATAATCCCGTTCGACGAGTAATCCCGTCCGCCTCGCTTAAGCTTTAGCCTCGCGTCAGCTCGTCCCCACTCGCACCCGCTGAAATCGGCGGAAAAATCGAATTTTATCTTCTCACTTGCAAAGGGAATGCCCGAGGCATTGGTTCTCAGGGGAGCTTTATAACACCTGGAATCCAAATTTATTCCGTTCAAGCTTGATTATTATGTACATTAAACGAACATAAACCCCTTATATGAAGAACCGTCTGACATGATCATTTTGTTAATGTTTTATTTATAATATATATACTAATATATATATATATAGGGTTAGTGCTCCAAATATGAGACCCGTGCCTAATATGAGAGCCCTCTTTGAAGAGGCTGGTATGTGCTACAGCCTGTCAAGTCAAACGAAAAACGATAGTGTTTATGGCTATCAGTAGTCTCGGAGTTAGTCGGACGCCTACCGTCGAGAAGAGAGTTTCTGTGAATTTTATTTTATTATACTCCTTATTAAAATTTATTAAGAACATCACAGNCCGATTTTGGTTACAGTTAAAATCATGTTTTACATATACTGAATATAGATGATCATATCCCATGTCCCATATCAAGGGGACATGTAAAGGTGCTTTTATCCTCCCATCCTGTTGAAAACCGTGTATATGTGAAGGGTTTTTTTTATATCATGGATAAGTTTTTTTTTCATCTATTGGGGTTAAGCCCAATTTTAACTCGCAGGTTCCTCCGAGTTCATATTGGGCTTAACCCCCCGGCAGATAGCAAAACCCATATCCATTCTAAAAACCCCTTTACATATACGCCGGTGATATCGCAAGGATATGTGGTCGGCACCAAATCATTGTTGCTTATTTTGAATTATTTAAACAAAAGTTAAAGTTATAATATCAATAGGATATATATAGTATATATAACGGGTGTTTCAAAAATCAGTTTACCGAGTGTGTATTTATAATACTATAGGTAAACTGACATGAAACACCAGGTATATATATATGTATATATATATAACCATTTGAGAATGTGGGACTGGGTAGAGTATAATATTAGAATGATATCAGATTCGTAATAAATCTAGTTAATGCAACCATTATTTTCATATTTTTACTTTATTTTTTGGTGGGGGGAGTAATAAAAATGAGATTAAGTGGGGGATTGGGAAGGGTCAGGGGGGTGGGCGCAAGGAGAGAGGGAGGAAAGAGTGGGTGCGAAAATGAAAGATAAGAGAATTTATGCACACATAAAAACCACGCTCACACATTTGTAGAAACATACGAACACTTTAGATCAATAAAAAGGGTTTCAGATGAGGCACTAATAGACTCTATCTGTAAATAGAAATAAAAAATTTCCTAATGAAACCAAAACATCAAGCCACACATAACATACCAGCCAGACCACCGTGAACCCAGACTAAACCTGCACAACGCTACACTTATCCCCTCCCTTACTTCCACTTTGAAAGACTCCATCACAAAGACAAACTCTAAAAAAGATCCGCAAATTCCAACAGCGGTGTTTAAAACATGATGATAGAACAGGAAAACTCCAAAATAAATAACAAATAAAATAAGTGCGAGAAACAAATAATAAGTGGACTACATGCAAATTTGATGTCACAATTTAAGAAACTAACTGATTATTATTCACTCAGAGCTCAAGTCATTAAGAATTGATTCCACAACTTCCTTGGTACAAAAGTTGCACTTAATTAATTATAGTGAATTAACTTACAGAGCAATAAATAATGAATCGTAAAACAAATAATAAAACAGTTAAAATTGAATACAAAATAGCTTTGAACCAATTCAGTTAACTGATAAGGTAATTGTCAACATTAGTCATTTTGGTTTTTGGTTTAAATCCAGGCAACGGAGTGTATTTTTCTGTTCTATCTCCCTTCAAACATTGCAAATTCATTTAAAACTGGTTTCCAGAAAATCTCGGTACAAGAAATTAATTCTTAGGATATGTTGCGATTGACACCTTTTTTAGATTAATTCTTGCTGTTTATGGGTGATGGACCATTATAGGTGTAAATAAATAACGTTATTTCATTTTTATCGAGACGTTTCGACCCTTCTTATTAAGGTCATCTTCAGTCTTATCTTTTATTTCTGTAATAATAACAATATCAACAATTAATGAAACATAAGGTCTTACTTACAAGTAATATAAGATATAGAATTATATAAAACCTAAGTTAAAAACTAATAACAACACAATTTAACTTTAACATTTACACTTACAATGAGCTGTGTGGTACTAAAAAGCTGTAACATATATTCTTCTCCATAAGAGAACGTCAAATAATTAAATTAGTTTATAAATTAAAATACAACTTTTTAAGCTAACTACTACTCCACAACAACCGAAAAACTATTTACAGATAATAATTTAAACATAAAAACTTAAACAACGAAAAAGTAACAATAAACATTAACCAGAATATAAAACATAGTTACCTCACTACATGGAGCTATGATTGAATTAAGTATTTAAACAAAATCACCATCTAATTTATAATCGAGAACATTCCAATCAATAAACTCCTGAATTTGATATCTATTTTTCACTGATATATTTAATAACATTTAAATGAAACTAATGAAAATACTAAGTATATCTATATAAAAAGTTAAGAAATTGATGCTGTAATATAAATAAATAAAATTATAATTGAGACTAATAATTACATTAACCTGTGAAATCGATAGGAGTGCTATCTAGTAGAGGGAAGGGTGTACTAATCCAAAGTGAATTAATAAATTAAATGTCAGCAATTCATACCTCCCTATTACTCATATCTATGTTCTTTTTATTAGGAATTATTATTTTCAAAATACTCTAAATTTATACTTCTCAATTATCTCTGT
>KZ651194.1:472362-484476 GCA_001010745.2 Gerris buenoi
CGCTTAGTTTTTCAAGGATTAAGAGTAATAATGAATACTAAAAATATCGTAATGGCATTGAAGCTACTAAGGATGTGCCCTGTGACGGCAACCTCTGGGGTATGCTAGGCTTTCAAAGTATGGTCAATCTTTAGCGCGCTCCAGCGGCCAAACGAATAAAGCTATTGAGCTGGTTCTGGTTTAATATTTTAAGAAATTTCATCAGCTTTCTTTTTGATAAGAAGTAATTTTTCTCTAGGATGCGTCGTTTCGGAGTTATAAGCAAAAAACTAAAAAAACTTCCAAAATTTTATGGTTTTTCACCATTTTCATGGTGAAGCCATATCCGAATCTAGTCGATAACTGGATTTTCAGATTCAGCACCCCAAAAAACATAAAGATCCGTCGAGAATAATTCTTCAGCAATTTTTTCCTGTTCAAACTACCAAATGACTGGACTACTAGGTTAGAAATAAATATGACAATTTTAAATTTAAAAAGATACACTTCGATACAAGTTAACGTTTGAAACTTAAGAGACTTATTTGCAACCCAATCTGCAATAAGTTAAAAAGGTCTAGTGAACTATAAGATCCTTCACAAGTTCACTATTTCGCTTCTTCTGTTTTAGATTCAAGTGAATGTGAACTTTATAATAATTTGCAAACAACTCCTTAACAATAGCAACAATACAAGCCAACAAGAGGAAATCAAAGTGATCTAATCAAAGTGGCCGAAACAGCCTGCTTACTGTTCCGTTATAATTTATGGGCTTATTATGCCGATTGTCGGCAGTTGAGGCTTGAGGCTGGTAATTAACAATTGAGGCGCATGTTGACATGACATGTATACATTATGAGATAATGTACATATGATAACATGCATTGTCATGTGTACTCTCACTGACAACACTGCATCAGCCATGTTAGTTAAACCATGTACCAAACTGTAACTACAGGCCTAACTAGACACCATTAGTTATGTCCTCAAGTAATCTTTCAGGCAATTCAATTGTAAAAAATCTACTGCACAAGGCCAATTATAACTTGTTGCAAGAGACTTTGCCCTTTACCCTGTAATAAACTAATATGTTGGCCACCAATTAATACAACATTTAAGCAATTTGTAATATTTCTTTTTTTTTCTTATTCACAAAGCTGATAGGATAAAATATTGGTGTGGCAATTTGTGTGGCAAGTAGTTTACTCGCGTACTATCATGTACTGAGAAAGTTTTTTTGAAATCAACTTTCTCGCGTCATGTTATGACAGACAATAAATTATTCTGAAGCTCGTAAAAAACGCAGATTATGAAACAACCTTTATTGATTTAATTCTTGCCCCTCTTTCTTATCCGTCAAAATTATTATTTACAATGGCTTCATTTACTCGGTGTATTGAAAACGATCTGAATACGGTATCGATCTATGTAAACACACCGAATTTAATGTATTGCATATCAATTTCGGTACACCAAGTCTGGCACAGTAACGCAATGAACTTACCTTAATATGCATATTAACACCTGACTATATTGAGATCGTATTAGGGTATGCGTATGTTTTTCCCCCGGGAAACCTGACACATCGGCTGGTGTGCATGTGAAAGAAAAACCAATAGGCTTAAATGGTTAAAAAATGTATGGGTCATACAAAAGGATAATTTAAAAATACGTTGGATCAAAAAAATGTTGAACTACAGAAAGTCATGAAACCATAAATGTACCCAGATGTCCAAAAAAAAACGGTTTTTTGAATTAGGAGAAAAAATATCCTTTTTCAAAATGATCAAAACGCGGTTGTTTCCTTCGGAAAGCTCGGAAGCAATAACAGGAAAAATTACTAATTTTGCTTCTCTTTTTCCTCCTTTTTTTGGTAGAAAAGCCTCTGTTGTTTTTTAACAGCTTCTGTATTGTGTTATTATGGAATCGGAAAATTCTAATGTTTTTCTTGTGGTATTTAAGTCTATTATTATATTGATGGTGAGGGTTTCGCATAGACATCACATTCAGTAAAGTCGTTGACAATTAATTCAACTAAAATAATATGACATTACATAGATGGTTCCATTACCAAGTCTAAATCTATAAACGTCACTGGTATTTTCATTTAATGTCCTGAGCCAAGAGGGATGTTCTGATTGTCCGGGTAGGATAGTGTTACATGCTTGTGCTTGTTTTATTTATCAAGTCCCCGGTCTGTTTATTGTTTTCCTTGCGAGGCCGTTATTCACGTTATGAATAACCCCCGTCCCATGAGTCCCGGAATGAAAAAGAAGGGAGTGAATCCCCCAGTTGATAATTCCCCTCGGTAGAATTGTTTGACCTTTGCCGAAAACGAACCTGTACTACTGACATTTAGGCGTATTCACTTTGGAAACGATGCTCAGGGGCTGGGAATGGTAAAGGTTGTGTGCAGTCCGACTCACACGTCCAAAGTAGAGAGCAGTAAACAAGTCCGATTTGTCTAATACACATAAGATACCCAGTGTCAAAGATAATGTATGTATAGTAAGATGGTCAATTTTCCTCTAGCACGAATGTTGCTAAGGTTAAGTGAGAAGAGGAGTAAAGGGGAGAACCTACTCTTCACAGTTTTTATAGGTCAGTGGCGCCTCCTAGCTTCCAGGAATAAGAGGAATTAATTAACGTGTGTACCAGTAAAAAATATTCCTATCCAGATAGGTTTCAAACCTGCGCCCTTGATCTTGAGAGTGTGCCTCAAAACACGATAAATTTGGTAAAAACATGTCAGTAAAATAGCGGTAGCACTATCAGTTTTATAATTGAATGAAGGAGGGAGGGCAGCTCCACTGGCACGACTGTGGTAGAGCCGTTACGCTGTGTTTTTTTTNAGTTTTCTTACTGAGATTTTAATGGAACAGTTTTATTAGCGTCAAACTGTTTACGATTAGAATGTTTGGGTGGAAAAAGAAAGAAAGCAGGATTCAAGCTACAGGCATGAGATACTTAAGAAGAATCTAATATTGTTTCTTAAACAAACTTAAGTTCAGAGATCAATACGATTTTCACCACCGGACCATATTATATATTAACTTTTCAAATTTAATATCCACAGCCCTGTCCGTCGTTCGAGATGGGGTTATACACTGAAAACTGTCCAAAAGTGGATCCAACACAGGTTATACTCAACCGATTCTCTTGATTCTCGACTTATCATCCAAATTACTTAACTCTATATATAACGTCCGATAACAAGGCTCTCAAGGCATTGGTTTATAATAAAGAGGCCACAAGTTCAAATCCCGTCAAGGAGGCAGAAATTTATAATGTATATGTCTTTTAGGCAGGATTAGTTTCTATTTTTCTGAGTAGAAGAGCGTCACAATTGTCTAATATCATTTACATAATCCAATGTCCCGACGACGCACCTCGAAATTATTTGTAATTGCTAAATTAAGGCAACTACATTTATTCCAATAAAAATAAATATTTGTTTTGATTCTTTGGTCTTTAAACAGATGCAATGATTTTTTTTTTTTTTAATTTTGAGTGGGGTATCAAATGAAAGGTATTGAAGAGTAGATTACAAATATATATAACACTTGTGGAAATAATTTAATTTTCTGTGCCATTTTGTCAAAAAACAGAACATTTTGCTCCCCCCCCCCCCCCTATACTATTTTTATGTTCACAATGCCAACGAAACCCTTTTTACGAGAGACTTCACGCCCAACCAATTTATTTAAATCATGAAACCAAAAAATTAGTCAATATAGAATTACATACATAGCGACAAGAAGGTAAATCATATGAGAAAGAGAAGCATATATTGACTTGCTTGCGAACAAACATGATCTGAATCGATGGTTGAGAAGGATTAGAGTTTGATGCGCTGCGTCAGATGTTGAAATCTTTGCTTTGTCTCGAGTTCCGTTTACAGTTCGTTGTCTCCCGAGTTAATAAGTTTAGTTTGTCACAACGAAGTTCTGAGAATTATTCTAATTCAATAAATACTATATCGTAGAGATACACTTGGTTCGATAAAAACAGCAATTAGGGTCCACAGACAATCTCTTGAATATTTGCCGTCCAGACAAAAGACGGTGACTCCGGCGTGACTACCATGTAACAAGAATGAGATTCGACGAACGACTAATTCCCTTATTTGAGCAGCTCAAGGGAACCGTTGTCAAGCTTGTTCTTTTCTTTTCACTAACACGTGCTCCGAGTTAAGCTACCCTTAAAAATCCACCCTAGAGTTTTTGTCGGTCCAAGGAAGCACGTGTCTTTAAATCAATCTACGACGGCTGAACGAGCGAACGGGTTCGAGCCGTGAAGGGATGATCCGGTGTGTGGGAAGTGGTGTGTGAAGGGTGAATGTCGTGAGCTTTTAGTAGTTTTAATGTTTTTTAAGTGCTGTGTAACCTGAAGATTGTAAAATATATTATAAGTTTATACAATAATATGTCATATCTGTGTATGTATAGATTAGAATTAACAGAAACTTACTCTTTCAACACATTAATAAGGTTTTTTTTCCTTTTTAGGGTTTCGTTGGTAAAACCAAAAAAAGAAACCCTTACATAGTTTCGTTCCTTTGTCTGTCTGTCTGTCACTCAGTACGGTTCCAAAAATCAAAAGAAATAAAACATGAAACTTTCTAGTATTAAAAATCGTTTTGACGCTCACACAGGAAAAGTATAGCGAACTCAATAATTTCAGCCGTTCAAATCCAAAATGGCGGATAATTCATGTGACGCGAAAAAAATATTTTAATTAAATTTTAAGTGGGGTATCAAATGACAGGTATTTAAGAGTAGATTACAAAAATATAAAAGTAGATTACAAAAAAATACTGTTACTAAAAATATAGAAAAATATGCAAAATGTGCGGTCTGCTGGGCAATAGAAAAATAAGATTAGCAATTTGATGTGATTTACTGGGAATCCAAGATGGCGGATAATTCATGTCACTTGATTTTTTTTTTTTTTAATTTTGTGTGGGGTATCAAAAGAGAGGTATTGAAGAGTAGATTACAAATATATATAACACTTGTGGAAATAATTTAATTTTCTGTGCCATTTTGTCAAAAAACAGAACATTTTGCTCCCCCCCCCACCCCTATACTATTTTTATGTTCACAATGCCAACGAAACCCTTTTTACGAGAGACTTCACGCCCAACCAATTTATTTAAATCATGAAACCAAAAAATTAGTCAATATAGAATTACATACATAGCGACAAGAAGGTAAATCATATGAGAAAGAGAAGCATATATTGACTTGCTTGCGAACAAACATGATCTGAATCGATGGTTGAGAAGGATTAGAGTTTGATGCGCTGCGTCAGATGTTGAAATCTTTGCTTTGTCTCGAGTTCCGTTTACAGTTCGTTGTCTCCCGAGTTAATAAGTTTAGTTTGTCACAACGAAGTTCTGAGAATTATTCTAATTCAATAAATACTATATCGTAGAGATACACTTGGTTCGATAAAAACAGCAATTAGGGTCCACAGACAATCTCTTGAATATTTGCCGTCCAGACAAAAGACGGTGACTCCGGCGTGACTACCATGTAACAAGAATGAGATTCGACGAACGACTAATTCCCTTATTTGAGCAGCTCAAGGGAACCGTTGTCAAGCTTGTTCTTTTCTTTTCACTAACACGTGCTCCGAGTTAAGCTACCCTTAAAAATCCACCCTAGAGTTTTTGTCGGTCCAAGGAAGCACGTGTCTTTAAATCAATCTACGACGGCTGAACGAGCGAACGGGTTCGAGCCGTGAAGGGATGATCCGGTGTGTGGGGAGTGGTGTGTGAAGGGTGAATGTCGTGAGGCCCTTAGTACACACCCTGAGGCAAGAAACAGATACTGTTATGAACTGTTTGCCGGGTTCTATTCACTGCGAGCCCTCGGGGAGCGTACCGTTCAACTGTGTAATTAATCTCTGCCGGTCCGATTCTTCTAACCCCTCTCCAGCCCTTCTTTTCGACGCTGTTCATCCGCCACTTATAAATATATTTGTTTAGAAGTCATTTTGTTAAAATGAATTACTCCACATAAAGATAAGTTTTCTTACTGAGATTTTAATGGAACAGTTTTATTAGCGTCAAACTGTTTACGATTAGAATGTTTGGGTGGAAAAAGAAAGAAAGCAGGATTCAAGCTACAGGCATGAGATACTTAAGAAGAATCTAATATTGTTTCTTAAACAAACTTAAGTTCAGAGTTCAATACGATTTTCACCACCGGACCATATTATATATTAACTTTTCAAATTTAATATCCACAGCCCTGTCCGTCGTTCGAGATGGGGTTATACACTGAAAACTGTCCAAAAGTGGATCCAACACAGGTTATACTCAACCGATTCTCTTGATTCTCGACTTATCATCCAAATTACTTAACTCTATATATAACGTCCGATAACAAGGCTCTCAAGGCATTGGTTTATAATAAAGAGGCCACAAGTTCAAATCCCGTCAAGGAGGCAGAAATTTATAATGTATATGTCTTTTAGGCAGGATTAGTTTCTATTTTTCTGAGTAGAAGGGCGTCACAATTGTCTAATATCATTTACATAATCCAATGTCCCGACGACGCACCTCGAAATTATTTGTAATTGCTAAATTAAGGCAACTACATTTATTCCAATAAAAATAAATATTTGTTTTGATTCTTTGGTCTTTAAACAGATGCAATAAATAATAAAAATTAATTTACTTAATTTTACTTTTTTCTAAATATAAAATCAAACACGTTGCTGCAGGCCCAAGGGCTCGTAAACTATAAAGGAGAAGATCATCCTTCCTTTGTAAAGTAACCTTAGTAATTCTACTAGAGGGAAGTTGAGTATCCATTTATTATCTCTGTTTACCCAATACACTTAGAGAAACGTGTGATAGGAATTCCTTCCTAGTTAATACCGAACTGTTAACAATACATGTTAATTTTCGGTCAAGAGCATACAATTGCGTTATGGACGAACGCTCTAAGAGCACTTACTCCAGTCCACTTTACTCGGTGGCCCAAGTCTTGCAATTACATCGAAACTAGAGCACCAACTATTCCGTTTATTCCTCACAGTTAACTTGATAGCACGTTTAACACCACGGTAACGATATGGCGATAATCAGGAAAATGCGTTTGGAAAATCATTTTCTTTATGTAGTGCGGTGTGTGGGACGACTATTATCGTTATTCTAAACGGTCTATTTAGAATTAACCCGACTAATCATCGGGTTAGTCGGGTTTCCCTGCAAGATAAACTATAAACAACCACTCGGGCCCGACTGCTCCACGAAAAACTCTCCTCTACCGACTCGGAAAATAACGTTGGTATTAATAGGAAAACAGACACGAAGATACGCGGACGGAGAAACGGAATAAAGAATCGAGCTGCGGATACACACATCCACACATTTATTAAGTACACCGGTTAATTAAGCTGGGAGAGGGGAGATGGTGAGGGCAACAAAGCGACCACGTACGGATATAGGTAGGACCACCTCGTCTAGCAACCACTAAATATCCTTTATACCGGTCGCTCTAGAGGCATTCCTATCTAATTTGAAAATAGGCACGAGGGATGCTTCGTTCACAAGGGATATTTACAGAGAGTGCACCAGACGGCAATTAGCCTGTACCAATATGCGGTGTGGCGCTATACGCTCACTGTGATATAGTAGCGGACTGTCACATCACAAAATCCTTATGTGACCGAAAACACTATATATGTAACTTAGAATCGACATAGAGGTCCAGAATGAAATATTTAATTTTACTAACTCATACTTGTTATCGTTTGATACTCGTTGCTCTAATCTAATACGTTACTACGTCCAAGGACAAAACAGATTTAGTTCCCTAAAGGTATGTATAAGTTATTTTTTATTTATAAATATTAAATACCATTAATGGAAATTATACTTCCAACTCGTTTTACGGTGAGTATATATATATAAAGAGAGAGAGAGAGAGAGAGAGAGAGAGAGAGAGAGAGAGAGAGAGAGAGAGAGAGAGAGAGAGAGAGAGAGAGAGAGAGAGAGAGAGAGAGAGAGAGAGAGAGAGAGAGAGAGAGAGAGAGAGAGAGAGAGAGAGAGAGAGAGAGAGAGAGAGAGAGAGAGAGAGAGAGAGAGAGAGAGAGAGAGAGAGAGAGAGAGAGAGAGAGAGAGAGAGAGAGAGAGAGAGAGAGAGAGAGAGAGAGAGAGAGAGAGAGAGAGAGAGAGAGAGAGAGAGAGAGAGAGAGAGAGAGAGAGAGAGAGAGAGAGAGAGAGAGAGAGAGAGAGAGAGAGAGAGAGAGAGAGAGAGAGAGAGAGAGAGAGAGAGAGAGAGAGAGAGAGAGAGAGAGAGAGAGAGAGAGAGAGAGAGAGAGAGAGAGAGAGAGAGAGAGAGAGAGAGAGAGAGAGAGAGAGAGAGAGAGAGAGAGAGAGAGAGAGAGAGAGAGAGAGAGAGAGAGAGAGAGAGAGAGAGAGAGAGAGAGAGAGAGAGAGAGAGAGAGAGAGAGAGAGAGAGAGAGAGAGAGAGAGAGAGAGAGAGAGAGAGAGAGAGAGAGAGAGAGAGAGAGAGAGAGAGAGAGAGAGAGAGAGAGAGAGAGAGAGAGAGAGAGAGAGAGAGAGAGAGAGAGAGAGAGAGAGAGAGAGAGAGAGAGAGAGAGAGAGAGAGAGAGAGAGAGAGAGAGAGAGAGAGAGAGAGAGAGAGAGAGAGAGAGAGAGAGAGAGAGAGAGAGAGAGAGAGAGAGAGAGAGAGAGAGAGAGAGAGAGAGAGAGAGAGAGAGAGAGAGAGAGNGAAATATCCCGTGCAGGAGAGCAAACCGAGCATTTTTTTCCTTTTTTTTGTAAATCATATTGAGCCTCCCCCTCCCCCCTCTACTATTCATTCTGTCCTAAATGAATTTCAATTCGTTTTTGTAAATATACCTTTTTCCTTTAGAAGCAGAAAAAAGTATTGTGTTTTTAAAAGAAAAAAATATTTAAATTATTATTATTTTTTTAAATGTAACTATTGGTAATGCAGTAGTAGTAGATCCTAGTACTATTACTTGACAGGTTCAGCTGTCTTCTTAGAAGAGGCATAAACTTTCGATAGAGTATGACATACTGGCTTGCTTTGGAAGCTCAAGTGTCCAACTTTAGTGACAGATTCTTTTGTGTATGTCTTTGCATCCTCCTTTTACTGCTATCTGCCCTGTAAGTTCTTGAGTGCTTTAGAGTTTAGAGGAGTATCCTAGGACCTCCTTTACACTCCATATATATATACTCATGATATTCCCCAGCATCCCTTAACAATCATTGCCACTTTCGCAGATGACAAGGCAATCCTTTCTGTCTAAGATAACCCCCTCCTTCTATCCGATAACATCCAAAACCACCTGATACTTCTGGAACCTTGGTTGAGGAAATAGAGCATAAAGATTACCGATCAAAAAATTATGCTTTCACTTTTGCTCACTGTCATGACACCTGTCCCCCAGTCATCCTAAATCAAGTTACTATTTCGGCCTTCAAGGCCTTACCGTCAACCGCTGATTAACATGGCAACTACACACCAGAACAAATCATACTGACATCACCTGACGATTCAAGCTACTGCTCGGTCTTCTAGATCGTAGGTCTAAAGACTCCTCTAAACAAAAAATTTCGAATCTATGCAGCTCTAAAGCCAACTTGGACCTCTTCACTATATTTCCAACCTTACTATCCTTGAAGACCTCAATGCTCCATTTGTCCGAAACCTATCCGTATCCCAATACATAATATTCATCGAATTCCTATACCATGATCCTTATCTCTTGTACAACTTCTATCTTCACAGCAACTCCCAAGACGTCTGAAGAGACAGTGGCCTTGAGATCAACTCCTATAAAGTATTTATGTTGTACTATAATTACAACTTTCTATTCTCAAATCTTATATGTTATAAATCTACTTTGTGATGATTTTTTAATTATTTTGTATGTTGGGAAGGGACTGATTATATATAAAAATAAGTCCTTTTTTTTATTTTTAATCTATTAAAATGTATTTTTAAAAAAATGCTTTCCAGAAACTTTTTGACTCCCCCTCGAATTTATATGGCGATACTGCGGGTAAACATCGAGGTAAAAAGAAAAGCAATACCCACTATCTAAAAAGCATGAATAATAGCAATGACCTACCAGGGCTCACTTTTACTTTCTATTGAGCGTAGTATATATTTATAGAAGGTATTGTGAATCTAGGAAAACTCGATTTTGAGAATTTTATGGATTTATTATAAAAGAAACTTCTAAAATGTTGGTTTTCTAAAATACGAAGCTTATCTTATACATATATGTTGTGATTCCAGAAAAATTAAGTTTCCACGGTATTGATGAAGAAACTAAATCTGATATAGTTGCAACGCAATGTGAACAAACCCAGTACCCAACAAGTGAAGAACCCAGTTAATCACATTTTAAATGTCAATTTAAAATAAATTAGATATTATTGGATTTAAATTTATTCTCACTATTTTAATATGAAATATTTAAGTTCAAGAACCGACTATTTGTAAATTAATTGTAACATCATTCGCAAATATCAACAAGAAACTTTGTGAGAATGTAAGCCAACTGGTGCCGAACTGATTTATTTTATACTTTAAGAGATTAGCTTTGAGGATGTTGTGTTGTTTGATCCTACGTCACTAATATTAATTTACCATTTTAACGTAATATTACCGTCTACGAAATGCCACATTCGTTCAAACAGCAAAAAGGGTAAATCATTGGAAATTTACGGGGATGGTGGCGCGAATTAAATCTGTTGAAAGCAGTTATTAAAAATGAGTAGAGGAGTGTAATTAACCCTTCACTTCTACTGGGGTAATAAAATGTTATAATGAGATTTCTTTGACAATTCAAAGCTAGCTTCATGACCATATCGGTGATTCAGCTCTTTTTACACGCTTTCATTTAGCTTCAATTGTCTTCAAATCTTGTAACCTGAATTCGATCCATTTAAAAAAATGGTTACACTGAATTTAACTGACTTGTTTTTATTAAAAGTTTATATTTTATTAAATTAGTTTCTCTATGACGATATAAGGTTAAAATATGTATGTATATTTAACTTATATTGCCAGAGGGAAATACTTTAATCAATTCTAGAGCAAGCTAGGTACTTCAATATTAAAACTAAAAATAATTTAAAAGCTCATTGACGATAAAATAAAATTAATTGAAGCAATATTACTAACATAAATAAAATTAACACAGTCCGTGGAACAATGAACTATTGAGATGATTTCAAAATGGAGCAATGTAATTTTTATTTCACCGGAATAGATGCATTTTTTATTAGGTATAATTTCATGGATATTTTTCGTTAGGTATTTATACAGACTACAGGAATCTATTAGATGTATATTTTTAGACCACTGAAAGACGCTACTCAATAAAATTGGATAAAAAAAACAACAAAAACAAGACGGTATAGAATTTCATTTAAGTACACTAAGAGATTACACTTATACTTGAGGTCTATAAATGTTGTGAAGATAAGACTTTGGATTCATACGCGTTCATTTAACTTTTAATTCTGTCGTTTTCTAATTAATGCCAGGCTAGAATAAATTTATTTATTTATTGCTTCCGAGCTTACTGAAGGTAACGGAAGCTATGTAATCGTTTTGAAGAACGAAAATATTTTATATCTCCGATTTCAAAAATTCCAAGACAGAAATCCGTTTCAGACATCAGGGAACATTTTTGGTCCCGTGTCTGTCTGTCGGTCTGTCTGTCTGTCTGTCTGTCTGTCGGTCTGTCGCTCAATTTTGCGAACCACCATATCTTAAAAACTTCTTGTCTGATTTTAATGAAATTTTGTAAGTAGGTCATAATTAGCCCATTGTTGGTCCCATATAAGTTTCAACTTTCTGCGGTTATTTGTTCATCTTCTACATGCACACAAACATACATTTATTTACAGCTATTTCTTTAAAAGTAATCATCTGATTTTGATGAAATTTTCATGGTTTGTCGAGAGTAGCTTGCAAATAGCACCTGCCAAATTTCAACCACCTGCGCACTTTAAATCTTGCTAAATAATATGTCTATATACTATAAAGCCGCATGGCTAACTGGCTTACCGACTGACATTTATGTTTACCCACTTCCAGAAGAGTAAGAGACTTGCGGTTTGCGCCATTCGAC